>JAJMRT010000286.1:0-29829 GCA_030558065.1 Geotrichum phurueaensis | reverse complement strand
ATTCTTGCGACTGATGCAAAGCTGTATTGTATGATTTGCTGATAATCCACATGATATCATTTGTTTGAAAGATTCCATTACGTTCTCTTTCAAAAATTTTTATTCCTTGACTTAAAAGCGAACAAATCATTTTTGATGCTTCAAAACAGTAGCTTTTTTCTTTTTTATCATTGTTGTGCGTCAGGTTTTTTAAGAGTAGTTGAATGGTGCATCTTAGCAAAGACGATATATCAATATTGTTCACTTGAACTTTTTTGTTATCTGAAATTATATTGATGATGCTTTCCATTCCAGCCAAAATCAATTTTTTTGACCCTTTATCTCTGGCCTTGCCGATGCATACTGCTAGCGCGGTTACTGAAAAATCGTCCTGCTTATTTTTTATTTCAATCAAGTATTGGTATGCTTTTGTCTGTAGTTAGCAAAACCAAAAACTTCAAGTAGATTGATGATATCATATCATAGTGTATATAAATACCCGTTGCTTCCCGATCTCGAGTCAGCTCATAGTCAAACATTATAGCCAGCGTTCTTGTGTTGCGCTGATTATCAATTGAAATGAGGTTGTAAAAATCTTGAACTTTTTCATCCCAACTTAACTTCGTGTAACAGACGAGCAGTTTTCTAATAGAAACCTCCATTGTTAGAAATTAAACGTACAGTTTCGTACTGGATAGATTACCTTTGCAGCTTTTCCTTGATCTCACTTTCTATATTATCCTTAAGAGTTCCACTATTGATCGCTTCGAGCCATTTAGCGCATTCTGTATAGTCTTGTTGTTCAAAAAGCAGTTTTGCCCGATTCCACACCAGCTATGATATTTTTTTTTGTCAGCCTAGTAAAAAAAATAAAAAACTTTTTTTTGTAACGAGCAAAGCAGATTCTGGTTTGCAAAATACGCACCATTGGAATAGCCTGTGACAGTGTGGGAGGCAAGTTGCTTGTAAGCTTTCTCTCTATCACTGGAGGGTAAAGAAAATAGTTAGAAACCATAGCAGTGGATTGACATAACAAAATAGCAGTCAGTCAGGCGAAGCTAGCCACAAATACCTTCAAAAAATTCATTTAGATGGTCAACAGATAAACCCATGTTTTTAGTGGCCAGCTCAATCCGTTTGATAATCAGTTCATTTAAGATTTCTTCGTTTTCTTCAAATGAGACATGATTGTTGATAACGTAGTCCAGGCAAGTCAACGTGTTACATTTCTTTTGCAAGTGCTGGACTAAAAACATAAAACTGAGAAAGTATGAGTGAGTTGCCGCTTTTCAAACAAACTCGGTAAACACTAACCTCGAAATTTCTTTTTTAACATCAACGATCAGGACCAGTTCCATCAAAGCTAAAAGATGTAGATCTTTTAGTTAACATGACATATAACGTCAATCATATTATTGGCTTGCATACTAGTTTCGTAGAGCTCACTTTCCGAGCTTTGTGCATCAAGTATTTCAAACCTGGAAAGGAATGTTTCAATGCAGTTTGGAAAGTGCTGAGGAAAAAGAGAAAAGATGTTCATTAGTAAACAGCATGCATCTTTAACAAGAGAATGTTTATAATATTTTTGGAAATATCAACCCACAATTTCTAGGTCTTTGACAATGGTCACAGCTTTGTCAGGGGTATCTATGCACAACGCTCTCACTATCCAAAGTTAGTTCGCGTTCAGAAAAAATCTTTTTTTTTCCCAAATTTCCCAATTTTCGCGTTTTTTTTTTCTTTTTCTTTTCGTGCCTTAGGTTTTAGTGGGCCATAATATGCGTGGGTACCATCAAAAATTACCATCAAGAATCTAAATAATGGCGTATTTTAATATTATTGAACATGAAAATGCTGCACCTACCTAATAACCTGCTGGTGTTGAGAATTATGGAATTGCGCTTGCTAGTCAACTCCGAATCAATTTTTTTTGAGTTAACGCAGTCAAGAGCTATGCTTGCCCATTCTGTTGCTTTTTTGACTTCGTCCTTCTGAAACATGTCGACCGAGCAATTATACAAATCTATTGTAAAATGCAAGACTGTCAGTGGAGCAAGTAAGTGAAGACCACTTTTCAACTTTCTATATGCTAACTCTGCGGAACCATAAAGACCTTCTCTCAAATCCTGTGCAAGTTAGGAAAATTCTGAAATTGGCCTTACAACAATAGCAAAATTCTTACAGTGATCACCCGTAACATTAAAACTTCTAGTTCTAGACGCTGGAATTTGTTGAGTTCCTCTAGACCTAGCGTTGCTTTTTGACTCTCTAATTTTGTGATGCACTAACAAATAAGAAAAAAAAAGATTTTAGACTGCATTGCCCAAATTTTTGCCCCAAAGTTCAGTGATGGTCTCCGCATACTTACATGCTCACATAGTTCTCTGGCTTGCATTGAATCTTCAAGTTTTCCACATTCTATGAAATTGCTATAGTTAGCCCACAAATAACTTAGATTTTTCTGTGTTCAACAATTTTAAAAAATATTGGGAAGAGCAAGTAAGAGCAAATACCTTGCAAACTTGTTGCTGTTTTTAGAGAACATGTAAGTGCTCTCATAGTATCTAAAATAGCGATGCAAAATTGAGATTAGTGTGTTGTTTTGTTTATACAGAATAGCGTCAAATGCTGTAATTGGAGTAATGAACATACTGAATATGGACTTTACAAGAGAGTTGTGACTGGTAAGAAGAATAGATGCCAAAAGTTTGACTAAACAAAGTTGAGTAAGAAGGAGACTTTGAAAGAAATTTCATTGTCAGAATCATAAAAAATAGACAACTCACTTGTTGAGAGTAATCCAGTTCTCATTTTTTGGCTTTCATCTTTAGAAATCATTACACATTGATTCCATAGATTAGTTACTATTAAAGAGTTGATTAGCTACTTCTGTTTTCTTACGAAAGAAAAAGTAGAAAAAGCGCTTTTTAAAGGCAAACCATTGCTTAGTTTATTTTTTTTTTTAAAAAAAAAAAAACTTGTGAAAAGATTTAACATACCACTAAAATCAAATTCTTGTAGAGCAGTCTCAGATGGGTTATTGCTATTCTGCCTCATTCGCCTTTCGAACGAAAGAGCCAAAGGAAGTATAGTCTGACATTGAACTCGGGTCTCACCATCTTTATCAGAATTGTTTACCAGCTGTACCAAAAGATTCACGGTATCTAATCAATTAGCAAATTTAAAATTGAGTTTTCTCACTTGCTTGCACTTAGTTTAGTTGCTGGTGTATAACTTACGGGTGAAACTTTTGATAGTTGCCTCAATTGCTATTGGCGTGTTGAGCTCCATTGTGATTAAAGGTGAGGATAATTAAGCCAATTGATTTCATCAAAAAAAAAAAAAAAGAAAGAGAATAAACACATATATATATATTTGAAAAAGATTTATTAGGAAAATAGTAAAAATGGATTTTGTGGGTGGCTCATTGATGTGATTAATGACTTTTAAATTTTCATTACAAATGGAGTGTAATAAAAGTTCAACATATAGTATAGTACTTGATACCTAAACATGTAGTACATAACACTTTTACTGTTGTTATAAGTGTTAAATATTAACTAACATACAAATGACAAATCACTGAATAATAATAATACGTAATCGCTTAGTGTTGTATACACCAGCTTTCAATAGCAGTTTCTCGTAAGGTCACATGTTTTTTTGTATTTTTCCTCTGATTTCACCACCACCATTGCTTAACATACAAGGTGGAAACAAAAAAGATCAGAGATCCTAGATCCCTCAAAAATAGCACAGAGTACAGCAGTCTTCTACTGCCATAATTAACACAACCATGGTTATTGTTTTAATTCTACGTAAAGCAACACAGTTTAGCCAACAAATGACTATTCAAGATGATTTAAATAAACCTCACAACAATTTTAAAGGTCGACTAGGCTCATCACAAGGGCCCAATTGACAATTGGGGGTGTTTGTTTCCTCTTTTGTTGTTTGTTTGGCTTCGCTTTGTATGGCGTGGAGTGCTCACAAAAGTTGAAAGGATGGCACTTTGTAACCATTCGCGTCTCCTGAAATGGTTTTTTCTCTCCTTTTCTTGTCAATGTAAATTTCGAAATTGCTGCTGTCTTAAGCAAAGGACACCGCTCAATTTTTTATAGCAGTTTACAAAAATACACATCATAGATGATCTTCAACTGTAATTTTATAGTCGTTTTTAATGATATGAATTAAGTATAATAATACCACTGTTTTTATTATTGTCGTTGCTGTTTATAGGAAATAAAAAAAAATTCAAAAATTCAAATTAAGGAGAAACCAAAAAAAAAAAAAAAAAAAAAAACTCCAGCCAACAGTTAAAAAAAAAAAAATAAAGAAAAACTCTGTAGACTTGTACAGAACCACCTTTTTTCCACCTTTTTTTTTCACCCTCCTCTTTCTCTCTTCTTCTTAATCACAACATCAACAACAATACCACCACCTCTTCTTTCACATCTATCGCTATACTGTACACTTCATTACATTCATACGCCTCTTACATCTTTTTAATAATATCTTCTTATTCATTTTTCAATTCAGCGACATATTTCTATAACTCTACATCGCGCCTCAATCACCGCCACAGCCATATTAGTACGCTCAGCAACTGCGAATCTAATTTTAATTGTCCAGTCTCCTTCTCAATAACACGATAATCTTACACAATGGACGTCAATCCATCTACTCCTGAAGAAGTCTATCCTCTAGCCCTGTTGATCGATGAATTAAAGGTTTGTAGTCTTTTCTTTCCCAGCAGCGACCTGTGTTGTTCTCACGTCTGGATTCTGCTTCAGTGTGTTTGTTAGCTTTTTTCCTTATTTGCTACTCTAGTAGCCATAACGAATCATAACGTAGACAAAAATATCAAACAGCCCACTCTATTCGTTTTTTGTTGAACATTAGTGTTAACATTTTTCTTTTTTCTCTCTTTTTTTTTTTAGCACGATGATGTCACCTTGCGGTTGAACGCTATGCACCGCTTATCTACGATCGCTCTTGCTCTGGGCCAGGACAGAACTCGCACGGAACTTGTTCCTTTTCTTGACGAGGTCACGCAGGAGGATGAGGACGAAGTCCTTACTGTTCTCGCTGAGGAACTTGGCAATTTTGTTCAGTACATTGGAGGTCCTGAATATGTCCATATTCTTCTCAACACCTTGGAAAGCCTCTCTGCCATGGAAGAGCCTCTTGTGCGTGACAAGGCCATTGAAGCAATCAACAAACTCTGTGAAACACAAACAACTGAGCAAATTGACACATATTTTATTCCTCTTGTTAAAAAACTTGCCTCTGCCGACTGGTTTTCTAGCAGAGTCTCAGCAACTGGACTTTTTGCTACCATCATCCCGAAAGTACCTGAAGCCCTCCAGGAAGAGTTGTTGAATCTGTACAAGGCTCTTTGCCAGGATGAAGCACCTATGGTAAGAAGAGCCGCGGCCACAAACACGCCAAAAATTATCAATGTTCTCCCCGACGTCAATTTTGAAGGCAGCATATTCTCCATGTTTCAGTCGCAGGTTTCCGATGATCAGGATTCTGTTCGTCTCCTGTCTGTTGATATCTTGATTGCTATTGCCGAGTCTCTCAAGAAGCAAAATATTACCAAACATAACTCAGAGCTTGTGAAATTTTCAAACTCGCTATTTATCGACAAGAGTTGGCGTGTTCGATACATGGCCGCTGAACGATTTGAAAAGCTTGCTACTAGTTTAGACAGCCCAGAGGCTAGAAATAGATTCGTCCCTGACTTTGTCAACTTGATGAGAGACAATGAAGCTGAGGTCAGAACAGCTATCTCGAAGCAGATCCCCGGTTTTTCGGCCTTGATCTCCAGAGAGGTCATTTTACAAGAAATTATTCCCAATGTTGAGGCCTTGTCTCAAGATATTTCTCAGCACGTCAGAGCTGCGCTGGCCTCTGAAATTAGCCGCCTTGCTCCACTGTTAGGCAAAGAAAGCACCATTGAATCTCTGCTCCCCACCTTCCTTCTGATGCTCAAGGATGAATTTCCCGATGTCAGATTAAACATTATTTCTAAACTGCATGTTGTTAATGAAGTCATTGGCATTGATTTACTTTCCAAGTCTCTTCTGCCTGCTATTAGTGATCTTGCTAAGGATAAGCAGTGGCGCGTGCGTTTGGCTATCATTGAATACATTCCTCTTCTGGCCGAGCAGCTTGGTGTCTCATTTTTTGATCGCGAGCTTGGTCCTTTGTGTATGGGCTGGCTGTGGGATAACGTCTACTCTATCCGTGAGGCTGCAACCCTGAATTTGAGAAAGCTTACCGAGGTGTTTGGCATTGAGTGGGCCAAGGAAGAGATCATCCCCAACATTATTCTTTCTGGAACCAACGCCAATTATCTTTACAGACTGACTGTCTTGTTTACTGTCACTGTGCTTATCCCCGTTGTCGATACTAGTACTATCAATGAGTCAATCATCCCTTTCCTCACCAATGTCATGAAGGATCCTATCCCCAATATTAGATTCAATGTTGCCAAGACGTTTAAGGTTTTGGTTGAGGCTTACTTGAAACCTCAGTATGCATTGGAAGACGAGACCGCGGATGAGGAGACAAAGAAGGACGGTGCTGACGAGAAGGATACCGCTGCAGAAGATTCTAAAAAGGAGGATGAGCCTAGCAAAGAAGTCACGAAAAAGAAGGGACCCCTTGGTCCCCGTGCTTCTCTCGAGGCTATTAAGGAGCTTATTGACACGACTGTCATTCCCAGTCTCGAGACTCTTGTCAATGACAACGATGTTGATGTGAGATTTTTTGCTAACAAATCGCTCCAAGAGATCGACGAACTTGTCAAGCAGGCTTATGGCAGTGAGAGTGGCACTAACTAAGAGCACCAGGTTCATTTTTTATTAACTCTGAAAGAAAAATACATCGTAATGGAAATAAAATCAAGAAAAAAAAAAATCCAACAATTGGTTTTAAGAAGAAAAAAAATTGAATAGGCTAATTATAATCTTAATTGATCGTGTATAACTTCTCTTTGCTACTAACTTGAATCATTCTGTTTTCTTGATTTAATTTTTCTAAGATGCGAAATCTCAGATCTTAGACTCAGGTTCGGGTTGAAGTTGATGCTTGTTGAGCGAACTCAATCCTAAAAAAAAATTTTTTTACTAGCACCAACCTTTGCTTAAACGAACCCATCTTTTGGCTTGCTGACCCCGGCTTTTTATACATCCACAATAACCAATGACTGAAAAGCTAGAAGCTCAGCTCAAGGCAATCACCAAGACTATCTCTTTGGAGAAGATCTCTCAGGGTGCGGAGGCGATTGTGTTCAGAACCCGAACGCACCCGTACCTGTCCACAGCCGATATGCTGACAAGGACGAGCAGCGCAGCCTCGGTGACTGGTAGCTACATTGTCAAGTACCGTCCTCCTAAGGCTTACCGCCACCCGACACTTGACGCGCAGCTGACCAAGCACCGCACTCTGGCAGAGGCGCGCCTTTTGCACAAACTGGCACTGCTTGGCGTCAGTGTTCCGCGTCTCATCGCCGCTGATACGCGCAAGGGTCTTCTTTGGATGGAAGATGTTGGCAACAGCGAGGTAGAAGTGTTTGATAATGAGGAACTTGAGGAGCATGACAGTGGCGCCAACGGCTCTGTCAAGATCTGGATCTGGAAGCAGGAGGTCGAGCATGCTGGTGTGAGTGAAGAGGCCATGCGGCCGGTGCTTATTAAAGTTGGTGAGGAAGTGGGCAAGCTGCACACACACGAAGTTGTGCATGGCGACTTGACGACTTCTAATATCATCCTTAGAGACGATGGAAAGAGCCTCTTGCCCGTGCTCATTGACTTTGGTCTTGGAAGCCAGTCGACCTTGGCAGAGGACAAGGCTGTCGATCTGTACGTGCTGGAACGTGCTGTGAACAGTACTCATCCAGTTCACAGCGACATCTACAATCAGTGGCTCTTGGAGGGATATCAGAAGGCCTACAAGGATAAGAATAAGCTGAAGGATGTAATGCGCAAGTTAGAGGACGTACGGATGAGAGGCCGCAAGCGCAGCATGGAGGGTTAAGTAACCCTGGCAGCTCTGTCTTACTAACTTTGTGTGCGTTTGTATACATGGAATATGATATTAATGATGAAAGTACTATAGACGTTATGAAGAAAAAAATGCTAGGAACAAAAAGGAAAGTGTAGGTGCGAACGGACTGGTCATGCACTCTTATGACAGAGATACCTTGCCAAAGACTTTGTCAATATCGTTTACGGGTGAGGCGGCTCCATTCGCAGGTGTTGCACTACCATTGCTGCTGCTGCCTGTATCTGTTTTTTTGACTGGTTGCAACAGTCGGTTGCCAGTGTCAAGGTAGCCAGGTGCAATACGGCGTTTCTCCTCAACCTCGCGGCGATCAACACCTTCGCGCCACTGCGTATACTCATTGTGTAGTTCTGCCCGCGAAGTTTCAATAAAGTCGCTAATCTGCTTCACATTGGCAGCTACTGCTTCAACCTCCTGGACTGTCACGGTCGCCGGCGGTGCAGGCACAGTGGCTGGCAGTTTTGTGTAGTTGTATGGTAGCGTCACAGCCTTAGGCGGCTGCACAAAGGGCGAAATGATAAGAGGAATTTGTGCAAGAATAGGTTGTGCTTAAATAAATTTGAAATGTTAGATAAAACCAATACAAAACCGTTAAGGGACATTGCTTACATCTGTGGCCATCCATGGTTGCGTCTTGTCGGTGGTTAAAATGCCTAACAGTCGCGATATCAATCAAAACTATTGAGGGTTAGGGTTATCTGGGAGGTTGGCTTTCAAGTTTGTTCTGTTTGTGCGAGAAAAAAAGTTAGAAAAAAAAAGGCAGCAAAGCAGCCAAAAATGAAAAAAATGAAATAAATTCTACGTCTTCCTTCTTCCTTTTTCCCTCTTCCTTTCTGGAATCTCTTGATAGTCACACACAGTAGCGCCAGCTTATTCAACCACTAGTCTTCAATTGTTCTTTCTGTTCACCTCACCCGCACTTGCGTTTACGAAAGAGACTATTCTCGACAAAAGCCGCCTTTTTGCGCCCCTTACACCACGTCTTGCTAAAGCAACAAATCTAATTTTAAGCACAGTCGCATTTTGTCAATTATAAGCCCGTTGTCGAAAGTGCAGTTCAATTGATTTACGTCAAAACACATTCATTCTCCCAGCATTTACCGCTCTTAATTTTATTTTCACAAGCATGTCTTACTACTCTGTCGGAGGTCTGCTGCTCACTGGTTTCTTATTAGTTGGTGGATGTAAGTATACAATAGCCAAAAGTGGAGGAGACTTCAGATGGCTCTATATGCAGTCAAATAACTCTGGTAAAGGCTTGCATTAGAGAGATATTTTTTGCTAACATGGCTTTTCTTATTATTTTTTAGATCAACTTTTTACCGGAGCCGGTGAAACTTTCAACGTTGGCGAGTTTCTGTCCACCACTTCGCCCTACGCCTGGGCTGTGACAGGTATCGCACTCTGCATAGGCCTGAGTGTAATTGGAGCTGCCTGGTAAGTCAAAACCATTATTTTTATACTATAATTGTTAGGAGTTCTCGAGACACTAATATCTTTTTTCTGCAGGGGTATTTTCATCACTGGTTCAAGCATCCTTGGTGCTGGTGTCAAAGCACCTAGAATCACCACTAAAAATTTGATCAGTATCATTTTCTGCGAAGTCGTTGCTATTTACGGCCTCATTATGGCTATTGTTTTTTCGTCCAAGCTCACTGCCGTGTCCGGCGCTGCCCTCCTCACGAAGGAGAACCTTTACACGGGCTACTCACTTTTCTGGGCTGGTCTGACTGTTGGAGGTGCCAACCTGATTTGTGGTCTTTGTGTTGGTGTTACTGGTGCTACTGCTGCTGTCTCTGATGCCGCGGACAGCTCACTTTTCGTCAAGATTCTCGTTATTGAGATTTTCGGCTCAGTTTTGGGTCTTTTTGGACTCATTGTCGGTCTCTTGATGGCCGGTAAAGCAGCGGATTTTAGCTAAAAAAAAAAAAAAAAAACTGCATAATGAAATAAAACACAAGTAGATTAAACCAACTCTGAGGGAGAAGTTGATATTTTGTGTTTTCCATGAAGAGTAAAATGGATCGATATATATATTTGAGATACCAGCCGGTTTGGATGGCTTAGGATGAGGCCTTGTTAATGACATAAACAAAAGAAAATGAAAAGGATTCTTCGTCTGCATTCTCATTGCTGTATAGTAACCGCAGTTGTCGATTATATGCTTGCTATTTAGGTCTTGGACACAAAGCATTTATGGGAATTGAGACAGAGCGTATGGCACATGTGTATCCAGCTGGTCTAGTTTTTCCAAAACCAAATTTTTTTGTGAATTTGGCTTATGTCTAATAACTACAACCTGCCTCCACCTTCTCTAATTTATTCCTGACATCAATCGCTAGCAATTTAAATAATCCATGAACTGCTTCATGAGAGCAAGCTAGATAATTTATTTTAAACAACTAAATTCTATATGTAAGCTGCGCGCCCTTAGCCGCCCATGCCCCTAGACCCAATCACCCTTTTTTTTTTTTTTTTGAAATAGCTTTGAAAGCACATGTAAATAACAAAATAAAAATATGTAAATCTACTATACTTAAATATATCGAATTTCAAATTTTTTTCAGTAAAAATAAATGAAAATAACATTCAGAATGCTGTGGAAGCAAATATGACGTCCAGTGTCCCAACTTCCGACCCAATACCACTTTAGAATAAATTTAAAATCTATTTTTTAAATATATACTAGTTTTATATTCTGTTTACTATACTTTTATAAAATTTTAAAATAATTTCTAAGTATATAGCGTTGATAATACAGTGTTTTGTCTGTTATATGTGATTGGGCTTGTCAAAACAAAAATAGACTGTTGGGTCTAGGGGCATGGGTGGCCAATGGTGCGCAGCCTATACAGTTATTCCAGTTCACCATTTGACAATAATAAATGAAAAATAAGAAAAATTAAAAAAATAATCTTTCTCGTTTTGTTTCTTTCTGAATAGTTTCCATCTTTCTCTCATTTTTGCTATCACGGTCGGGCATTTTAGTTGGAATGACCTAAATAAGAGTGCTGAGTTATTACTATTATATACTAGGCTTATATGTCTCCCTTTTTCTTTGATAGTAGCAAAAAAATGGAAATATAAAAGAATCTTGTAGAACCGCTTGATTTGACAGAACTGTGCTTGCTTGAATCATATATCATTATTTTTTTATTGCGTTCTGCTACCACCAAAGTTCAGGCCCCGAAGCATGCATCATGTGAAAGTCGCGATGCGGGTAACTATATATGAACGCGTCAAAAATTATTTTTGGAAGCAAGTAAAAACAGTAAAACTTATACCAGAAACATATTATCTGCCGCGATCAACAGTAGCACCGGCTTAGCATTCTCATAACAAAAAAAAATACACCACATACTGCTTTTAAGCCTAATGTATAATAACAAAAACATTGTGTTGCTCTAGCAGAAATGATCATCTACGCCAGAAATAGAACCAATTTGTACAAGTACTAGCCCCACTTACAGCCACGATCAATGGTTCACCCATCTGCTCTGTTGTTCAGGTTGATTGTGTTTAGATTATAAGAGGTTACACGCAACTCTCAACCCTATTCACACTATCCACAGAAAATATAAAAATAGTAACTGGCTCTGTGTGAGCTTGAGAAGCAGTCCAAACTAAGTGACAAAACTTGATTGCTGTTGGTTGGTCTTACAGCTTTTTGGTTGCAATTGATAATTGTAATGTTTCTGTACATTATCACTTTCTGTTAATTTGCAACAGGATATTTGGTCCTGACTGTCGAGCCTAACGACAGCAAGACTGGGGAGTATAATTCTGAAAAAAATAAATTTAAACCAAGAAATAAAACAAATTCATAGAGATATGAATCTTTTTGAAAAATCAGTGTTAACATGAGTTAATCTTGACGTTAAAGTGAGGAATTTGTCGTTTTTTTTTTTTTTTTTTTTTGAAAATCCAGGTAATGGGATAGCTGACAAAAAATTTCCAATGCTTTTTTTTTTTAAAGGTTTCAGCAGTTAATGAATTTCTTTTTCCATTTTCTAAAAAAAAAAATGCAGTACCAATAAAAAAGTTTTGTTGAGTAAGGTATAAGTTAAAATGTTTTTAAAGCTGTTTTTTTTGAGTGAACGTTCATCCTATCGTTTTTCAATGGATAGTGTGAACAAGCTCAACTCAAGCAAGACCTAGTTGGTGAAACGAAAAACATCAAATCCATTTGGCTAGAGAGAATTTATGCAAGTTTTATGTTTGCTAAAGAAAGTCTTAATATTCTTCAAATTTTTATTGTTGACATCTAACAGAAAAATGTGTTATGCTGTGTGGCACGTCAGATTGGTGATTTTTTTTCTGCAAACAAAAGCCCATACAAATATGCCACTTACACATTGTAAAAGTCTTTTTAAAAATAAAAGAAAACGATCAAAAAAATTGTTTGAAAATACCTGAAAAATATTTCATTCTTTTGTCAAATTCTCAATTCTAGAGTTGAACTCTTTGACAAGCTGAAATGATGCGTTCCTCCGCCCGACACGCAAGAACCTGAGAAACCACATACTAAATGCTGGTAACTGATAATCTATTACATTTTTTGTTCAATAATAGCTAAGCTGTTGGAGACGAATGGAGAGGGATAAGAATGCATTTAATTTAATATACAACTTTGATGTACGCAAAGGTTCAACATCTATCTATCTAATTTGTTTTTATTCTTGCTTACTTAGCCTTATATGCTGATTAACATAGATTATACAGTCACCTACTTCCTCCCTATTCCCAGCACTGTGTCTAGAGCGAGACATGGGCTGCTCAACGTCTCTCTCTTGTACCGCCCCGTGTCAAGTTTTATACAGCTCTACCTGTATCAAGGTTCAATATCAAACACGCTGCAGATAGTTAGGTTAAGGTATTTTGTAATTTTTCTCTAAACCCAGCCTAGAAAAAAAAAGTAAAAGTATGCCACTTTTTGAGAATATAAACTACTATCAGGATGATTTTAGACGACTAGAGTTTGCTTGTTCTCTTGCTTTTTGGGTGGCATTCTGTCATTCTGTTTCATCAACTTGATGTCAGTGTGTGCCGTGCAAAGTGGCGATTACCTATTAGGATTGATAGAGAGCACCGACAGTTGAATCTTGGGATCCCGAAGCCAACCCGCAACTAACCAAAAACCCATTCCCAGGTGTATCCGGCTATATTGTAAACTTTTAACTTGTGCCAACAAGCGACTATTAATCTATATAGTATACTTCTTATTGTTTCTTTTCCTTTCTCAATTCAATGTGAATGTGGTGTTACGCACGGCTGACTGGCTATTGCGAATCCTCCCGAGGTTTATGGCCTCGGACTTGAGTCCTCCTTGATAATATCAAATTCCATATCGACCTTGACTGTGGGCATGGTGTGCTATTCCCTTCATCAAAATGAATTGAGAGGATCTTCAGTTCACTGCGTAAGATGTCTTTTTATATCCTGAATAATGGCCTTGCCGTTTGTGGCTGATCGGCTTGCAAAAAGCTTGCCCCCACGGTACTAGAGCCCCCACTATAGACTTTCTTAAAACACAACAAAAGCGCCGAAATTCGCCATCTCTCGCCTAATTTTCTAACAATGAAATTTTTTTTTTCTTAGAGGAAACCCGGCAATGCACTACTCGGGGATCGAAACTATATTCTTATTAAACAACTAAGAGGACGCTCTGTCACGTAAAATCAAATAAATACAACTGTGCACCCTCTTTTGTCTTTTCTTTTATTTTTTCTTTTCATTTCTCCTTGCCTACTCTACAAATTACTATTTTGATTAAACCATGACCATCTCAGTTGGTTCTTCTATCTACATTGGCGTTAAGCCTCTAACAAAAATTTTTTTGAACTCTGCCATTGGTTTCTACATGGGACGTACGGGCCATTTAACTCCCGAAACCAGCCAGAATATCTCGATTTTAGTCGTAAACTTCCTGGCACCATGTTTGATCTTCAATAAGATCTTGAGCTCGATTGACACTAAAGATATTGTAGCGATAGCAATCATGCTTTTAACCTCGTTTGTGTATATAGCGGCAGGAGCCGTTTTTGCACTATTGGTATGGTTACTGACTCCGAACCCAAAATACTGGTTTGGAGGACTTCTTACCGCAGGCATGTTCACAAACTCGGGCGACCTACCCATTGCATACATCACGTCATTTGTTGGCGGCAACACCTTCACATCCGCGGAGACGGGAAAGGGAATCGCGTACTGCACCATTTTTCTCTCCAACCTTTCTTTTTGCCTATACAACTTGGGCTGCTACGGCCTGATTTCACGCGACTTTAATCAGGCAAAACAGGATAAAGAAAACGGCGTTTATGAAGAAATTTGTGAGTCAGGTTTATCTCATCTCTTGAGAAAGAGAAGAAAGAACTTGCAACAGGTATCCAGCGATATCGAAACCCAACCGAACATATCGCATACAACTTCTGCCAACGCTTCTTCTTCTTCCGCATCTTCAGCTATTTCCCGCAGCTCTAAAACCTTTGAACGAGTAGTTACCATTCCCGATGCTATAGCTGACGAGACCCATAAGCCTCGAAGCTCTATTGAGTCTTCCAAAACTATTCATACTACTCATACTAGCAACGTCTCTGAGTTTGGTCCAATTATGACAACTACGTCTGAGGTCCCCCAGTTCATCGAGCCCCCCAAGCCTAACAGACTTAAAAAGTTTTTTTTTGAACACCACATGAAATACATTTGGCAGTTTCTTGTCAATTTCACAAGACCTCCAAGCTTCACACTTTTACTCTCATTGCTCTTCACATTTGTTCCGCCTATCCGCCGACTTTTCTACATCCAGCCAGATGGAATTCAGTCTCTCGGCGCAGGAAATATCCCCACTGCACCCGATGGTGGCCCCATTCTGGGATTTATCATGGATTTTACCAAGTTTGCTGGTGACGCCCAGGTGCCTCTTGGTCTTTTTCTGCTCGGTGGTACCGTTGGCCGCCTCAAGGTCAAGTCTATTCCAAAGGGATTTTGGAAGTCGACGCTACTCATGTGCTTGTTAAAGCTTGTTGTTTTGCCCATTATAGCTGTGACATGGACTAATGGTATGACGTCTGTCGGTTTGATCAGCCCGTCCAACAAGATAGCCCAATTTGTCATGCTTTTGAATAGTGGTGTGCCAACACCTACTATGACGGTTTATCTCACTGCAATCTACTCGTCTGCCACTGGTGGCGGCTCAATGCAAATGGATTGTTTAGCCATCTACTTGATTATGCAGTACAGTCTTCTGGTCATTACCATGACTATCTTACTTGCATACTCTATTACGTCTGTTGTACATTTATAATAATAAAAAAAAATAGAGAATAGGTATTTTCAACAATTTTAAATTTTAATTGAAAAAATAAAAAATATATTCATGTACAAAAACTGTAGATACTTAAAATCTAATTATTCAACATCATTACAGATCCTCTTCAAAAGCTTTGCGGCGAGCGTGGGGATTTCCAAAAACATCGTGGCGGACTCTCTTTGCCTCCTTAATCAGATCCTCATCGGCATTCTTATCTTCAGCTTGCTTTATTAGCCAGTTGAGAAATTGGTCATCGACGGGGAGCTCCTCCTCTGCGTTTCTGTTGTCGCGCTTTCTAAGAACTTGTTGCTCACCATGTAGCTCGTCCTGGACGTCAAGCGAGAACTCGTGCATTTTCACAAGAGCATCAAACACAACACTCTTTGTAGACTCGTCAAGCTTGTTCTGCGTCAGTTCATTCTGGAAGGTTTTAGACCACTTCTGGGCTTCCGCGATAGGCCACGTCAAAATACGATCACTGATGAAATTAGCTGTCTTTCTCTTAACATCAGCTCCGGCAGTCTCAAACGCTTGTCTCAGCACCCCATTTCCATCACCCTGAAAATATTCGAAATTGGCGCCCTTGTAAAGAATTTCGTCACCCTGGCCAGTGCCAACTGTGGACCCCAAGGCATAGATAAATCTGCCTACCAGTTTGTTGTCCTGTGGGTCTGTAGAAATTGAATTGCTGTTGTCTAGCGTGGATTTCAAGGTCGCAATTAGAACACTAGTTATTTTAGAAGTAGAAGCCGCCTTGAGAGCATCGGGATTGTTTCGCAGTGAAGCACCAAGTGCTCTGACAGCAGTTTCTCTAACAGAAGGCAAAAGATTGGCATCCTGTATAATGCTTAGCAAAGGCTTGAGGTTTTCCTGTTTGATGATCAAGGCTCCAAAGTCCAGCTCGTGGCCAAGATCTGCCAAAGATTCTAGTGCTGAAGTCAGGACTGGAGCTGTGGCAGTTTTGTAGTTTTGAAGGGTTTCTAATGATGGTGAGAGCTCGTGATGCGATGACTCCAAATACTTCACCTGATGTTTCAATTTTACATCAGATTCGTCTTCCTCAGGCTCTTCCGGTTCTTCTTCTAAAGGGATCAAGCCCTCTTCTTCGTCCACGACGACTTCAATGGCTTTGTTGTTGGGGTCCTCGGTTTCAGTCTTGTCAGATTCGTCAAGGAGCTTGGCCTCTTGCAAACCAGTCTGCATGTCTAATCTAACATGCAAACCCTTTGGCACAGACTGGCCTTCTCTCACGACTTGCCACTCACTGGTAGGCTGGAACTCTTTGGGATAACACTCCTTCTTGGGAGATTCCACACAAATCAAGTCTTGGTCTTTGATAGGATCTGACGAGGCCATGGCAACTGTGCATCCAATTGTAAGAAGCAGGAATGCAAAAACAGTATTTCTAGAAAATTTCATTACGTTTCGTAAAGATCTGTAAGTGTGATTGAAAAAAAATTCTAAAGAGACAAACTAAGTTGATAATGTGGACGTTAAAGAATTTATGTATTAACCAGAGTGGCCTAAATACAGGTGTCTTTTTGTTTGACGTATCGTATTTTTGCCATCTTTTTTTTTTCTGTCATGTTCCAAAAAACACGTTCAAACTTCCAACAATAAAAAAGAAAATATTGAAAATGAATTCCGAGACCTACTTCAGTACAAAATCTTTTCTGGAGGCACAGATAAAGGAACTTTTACTTCCTTTCTCCTTCTCGGACCGCGCGCGGGCGCGTATATTGAATGATATTGCTGATAGCCAAAGTACTGAGACCAAAGAGGCCCAGCTGGAAGCAGGACTCGAGCGCGTCCTGACGCGTGTCAATGGAATTAAAAAAAGTTACCTTCAACGTCAATTCACACAACAAGCCACGCGTCATGTTGCTCTGCAACTTTTGGAATCTGAAAACTCTGCTGAAGCACGCGCAACCGATCAGACCAATTCAATACTAGAACTGATTCAGTCTGAAGATGAGGAAGACAGCGAGAACGGTGACGCGGAAGACGATGACGCAGAGGTTGAGCGCCAATTGCGAGAAAGACTAAAAGTTCAGTTTTTTCTGATGTCAGAGAAACAGTTTTTGGCTCTTGCACAGGATCTGCTCGAATCTGACCGAGCTGGCACCGAAGGATTAGCACCTAGTCTTTACGACGCAAAGCAGAACTACGAAAAGACCAAGGAACAAAACAAGACTTATCAAACTGTGCATGACACCCTGGTCGCCACAGTGACCGACGACCCTGAAGAAGCCGTGCAGCCAAACTTACTCACACAACCCAGTCCGGAACTGATAAATCTGATAGGAAAGATCAGATCTTTGAGTGCAAAGGTATCCGCAAAAGCAGAGGCGCATCCGAAGCGGATGAAAGAGCTGCTTGACAACAAGGAGGGGCCGATCAGTGATAGCGGACTTGAGCCAGATCTCAAGCGCCAGAAGCTAATTCTAAAAAATGATTCGTCTGAAATTCTGGATCTAGTTTTTCGACCAAACTTCTCAAGAAGCTGATACTTATTTACAATACTCTATAAACTAAAGTGCTCTGCAAGACAGAGATATGTAATGTCCTTAATGTCTGTTCACGATCATCATCCATTTATTCATAGACCTATTTCGCATCGGCTCATCCCGACAGGGTAACCTACCACGCCTCACAGTATAAAAGAAAATTTTTTCTTCCTCTTCTCTTTCTTTTTTTTTTTTTCTTCACCATGGACATTTTCATTTAAGAAAGCCGGTTAAAGCAAGTTCCTACTTTGATTGACTGATACTACGTGTCCTATAGCGACTTCAAAGCAATACATATTATTTAGTTCCATCTTAGGTTTGAAGAGGGTGCCTTTTCATTCTGTTTTTTTTTTTGGTATTATGTATTGAGGAAAATCTGAATCTGGTCTTTTTTTTAATCTTCCTTTTACTGGAGTTAAACAAGAAGTCTTTGAGACATTAGCATATATAAATTTAGATAGGTATATTTTTTACAGCAGCCAAAGAGCAGGTTCGGCAGCTATCATATTTGTTTAATGGTTGTACTCTATAATTTCAATGAATCAGTCGTTTTCTAAAAAAATAAAGTGTTGTCAATCATGTCCAAATGTAATTATAAAAAAAATCAAAAACTTGGTGATAATTTCATGATTTCATGATCACAGATTTCGGTCAATACGTTTAATCGGTTTCAACAAGCTGGTTCTTATTGAAAGCTCCTTTTTTTCCAGGGCCTGGTTTTTGATCCTGGAGCTTATTGAAGATACCTATGAATCTGGATGCTGATGATATACTGGAATCACCCTAACCACGAATATTTTCAGGGTTAGGTCAGATTGGGAGTTTAGGCGTTCCTATTTTCATTTTTTTCAGAAAAATTTCCTTCTCAAAAATCCCAGAATCATCTTCTGTCATCAACCCACAGTTATACCAGCATACACAATGGCAGTCACCACGAAGAATACTTCGAGCAAGCGCAAGCAGCCCGTTCAGAAGTCCAACGTCAAGGCTAAGAAGGCTAAGGTTGTTGAAAAGGAACCAGAGTCTGAGGTCGAAGAGTCTTCAGAAGACGAGCTGGACAATGCTAGCAGCAGCGAAAGTGACATTTCTGACAGCGACAACAGCGAGAGCGAGAATGAGGACGAGGATGAGCTCGAAATTGACGAAAATGATGAGGACGACTCAAGCGATAAGCCCTCTAACGAGGTCGACCCTAACAAAAAGACCTCAAAGGAGCAACACGCCGAGCAGAAGAAACTGCGCGATGAGAGAAAGCTCGCCAAGCCTAATGGTGAGAAGATCCAGCATATCAAGCAGATTTGGGAGCGCCTGAGAGTCAAGAAGGATACCCCTAGCAGTGTCAGAAAGAAGTTGCTTGATGAAGCCTGGGCTGCTTCGAAGGACCAGATTAAGGAACTTGTTTTGAAGCACGATGCCTCGAGAGTCGTCCAGACGATGTTCAAATACTCCGACAAAGAAAAGAGATTGGCGATCACTAAAGCTCTCAAGGGTACCTATGTCGAGCTTGCTCGCAGCAGTTACGGTAAATACCTGCTGGTCAAGCTTCTTCACTACGGTTCCAAGGAGGTCAGAGAAGACGTCCTTAATGAGCTGTACGGTAACTTTAGAAAGCTCATGCGTCATCGTGAGGGTGCCTATGTTATTGAAGATGCGTACAGAGATTATGCTACTGCTGCTCAAAAAAGACAGATTGTAAGAGAGTTTTATGGTTCTGAGTTCGCTATTTTCAAGGATCATGCCAAGGACATGTCTCTTGCCGATATCATAGCGGAGCACCCTGAAAAGAGACCTTTCCTTATGAAGAACCTTAAGGAGACTATTAGCGCTGCTGTTCAAAAGGGTTCTATTGGCTTTACCATTATTCATGCTGCCATGCTGGAGTACGTCAAGAACCTTGACCCCACTACCTCGGAAAAGGACGAATTTATTGATATTATCACTGAGCAATTTGCCGAGATGGTTCACACCAACGAGGGTTCGCAGGTTGCTTGCAGAGTTCTTGCTATGGCTACTCCTAAGGAACGTAAGCTGCTTGTCAGATCACTTAAGGATTTTGTTGACAAATTGGCTGAAGACGAGTACGGTAACTTCGTCTTGATTACCCTTTTCAACACTGTCGACGATACTGTCTCTGTTCATAAAGCATTTTCCAGCAAGTTAAAAGAGCACATGCCTGAGCTGCTTGCTGGCAAGTTTGGCCGTCGACCATTCTTATATCTGTTGTTGGGATTCTCTCCCCGCTACTTTACCAAGACCGTCCTGGATGCTGTTACTAAGCTTGATAAAATCAAGGCCAGCACCAGTAAGAAGGACGATGATGCGAGACGCGAGGAGCTGAAGACCAAGTTTTCGCAGATCATGCTTGATGGCTTAGTCACTTACCCCAAGGCCGTTCTTAACGAGTCTTTTGGTTCCCAGACTGTTGCTGAGGTTCTTCTCTACGCTGAAGGTGACAAGACTGCAGCTTTGGAGGCAATTGCTAATGCCTTCTCTGGTTCCCCCGATAACGAGGAGCACCTGATTCAGCTTTCCTTCTCCAGCCGTACTCTTAGAACTCTGATCCAGGAGGGCCACTGGAGTGCTAAAACCAAGTCTGTTGACACCATCAAGGAGCCTACTGGTTTCAAGAACATCTTTTTCAAGGCCATCAAGCTCAACATTTCCAGATGGGCGAGTGGTGAGGGTTCCTTTGTTATCCTGTCACTGCTGGAGAACCTTGATGATAAGAAAGAGCTTGTGTCGCTTCTGAAGGAGAAGAGCGTGCTGAAAGAGATTAAGAAGGCCGCTGAGGATGGTAACAAGGGTAGTAAGTTGATCTTGGAGCAGTTATAGATTTTTTTTTAAAGTAATATGTATTTGTATAAATTTGATTTTGTTGTTTCTTATTTGCATATCTAAGCGTTTACCTGTAGCCTAAACAATAGTATTTTAAAGATTAAAACGTTGTTACTCTCTTTTTTTTTCCAGCTGGATTTGCTTTATCCCAAGAAAGAATAAACATCAATACTATAATACTACGACCAATTAAAAAATCTACTATCTGTTAGAATAAAAGTTAATATTAGGCCTTTTAAAACAGAGACTCGGGGCTCAATGTTTCATTTTATTTTTATTGTCACTCATAGCTTTACCGCCGACGTTGAAACAACAACAAAGTAAAAAACAATCTGAATGTCAGGTATGAAATCAGATCAATAAGATAGTTTCTACTCACCATAAATAGGTGAAATCAAATGTTGTAAATTCAACACTGAATTGAAAATGACTTGGGTTAAGAAAGTAGATGACTTTTGGTTGTTTCAAAAAATGTGGAGTAATTAAATTCAATATATATAGAATAGCATAAGGTTTCTTTTTTCATGTCATATAATGTCCCAAATAAAACCAAATTTAGATGTGTTTTTTTTCCAAACTATTAAATTCTTCTATCCCACTTTTTCGATATCGCCATTTCCATGAATCTGGTGTAGACACATCCAACAACAAGATGAAGGTTGTGATCAAAGAATGGAATGCTGTGAGCACGTGGAAGTGGAACACTCCTGATGATGAGGTCTGCGGTATTTGCCGAGTTCAATTTGATGGCACTTGCCCAAAATGCAAATATCCTGGAGACGACTGTCCCTTGAGTAAGCACATCTAACTTCATTATCAGAACAGGATTTATGTCTAACCTACATTATCTTTTTGTCAGTTATTGGAACGTGCAAACACTCGTTTCACTTGCACTGTATGCTCAAATGGTTGGAAGTCGAGAGCTCACAGGGTTCATGTCCTATGTGTAGACAGCCGTTCGAAGCTAGCTAGTTGGTTTTCCTTTGCTACAAAATCCACTTCATGTCTGTTTTCAGTGTCAATTTATGACAATTTATTTATTACTAGCTATTTTCTAATATCACTGGCTATCATCTAGTGTCATTAAAAGTATTCGCGCCGCTTATTGCTCGATTCTTCTTGGGGTTCCGCGTATTCATTTTGTACACGAAGTAAACTAACTGGAGGCACCCAGGCCGGCTGGTTGGGCACAACCTCGCGGCCTGAAGGCCAATTGCGCTCGACTTCAGAGCTATCGGGGATGGGTTGAAATGCAATACGGTCATTCTCAGCTTTGAACAACGTCTGAGACTCGTCAATGTAGCTCTTGAGATTTCCAGCCATAGGTTGCAGATAGACTTTGCTGGTATCCTCCACAGCGCTAAGAGCTTCCTTTGCATTCTGGAGATATGCAATTGCAAGACCAACTTCACCCTTCTGCTGGCTAGTGTCAGCCATATACTTCTCGGCATAGGCAATGCTGAAGTTACGGGCAGCCTTAAGCCACTGACTGAGACCGTTGTTGGGAAGTAAATTGATTAGCAGCTTTTTACTACTATTGCCGCTGCTGTTGTGGTTAATTCCAGAGAAAAGTTGGCTGGCTGTGCCAAACTTCTCGGCCGCAAAAAGAGAGACTCTGCTTAGCAGAGATGACGAGGCAGAGCCTTGGGCTTGAGACTTGTAAATGATGTTAAGATGAAGAGATCCGGAAACCATTGTAATGAGCCCCGAAATAGTGGATGGATGCAAGTCGGGGATGTTGGAAATGTCATTATCAAGCCCCACGTTTTGTTCAGCGAGGTACCGGAGCACAGACTCAGCCTGCATGAGTTTGTTCGATAATAGCTTCCATTTCTCTGTACTTTCGCTTTGTTTCAGAGTTTTTTCACCAAATGCAATGATGGCCAATGCATAGGTAAGCACTGTCATACCACGCTCGTACTCGAAAGACGCGACTTCAACCCGCGGTGGCTCGACCACGCGAATATGCTTAGATGATGCTGCTGCCTTCATGGGCAGCCGCCAGGAGAATAATGGCACTTGATTATTAATAATCTCAAAAACCTGAGCTTCAATTCCATCCATCAGTGTAAATAAATAGGGAATATAGTCTTCAATTGCATTAATAACACCTAGAATGTCAGGGTTTTCAGCCCTTTTTGCACGTTTGAGCGAGTCTCTGAGACGCGCGCGTTTTTCATCCGCGTTAAGGACAAGCTGCCGATGCTCAATGGTTTTGATATACTCTGAAAATATAATACTACCAGTAGTGGGTAGCGGGAAGGGGTAAAATATACTCATCTCGTTTGGATTTTTATCAGTGAAGGTGATCTGAATTGATTAACCATTAAGATGAACGTAGTTGAATATCTCAAGACTCTTCAGGAACTGATAGTTAACTTTGGTGGGCTGTAGTACGTACCCTAACCTGCTATGGAAGAGTTAACGTTTAAACTTTCCAACGTAAAAACGCTCAACCTTCAATATCTGGACACCTCTTCATTTCTCCGCTTCACCAGCTTACTCCATATTACTTCAGGTCACTGCCCAATTGGTTGGCTCTCACACCCAAAAGGCTCCAGGCACATACTCGAATTACAAAGGCCATTTGATTTTGGCATTTCTGCATATACATAGTCAGCTAAAATCCGCGGCCGAGGTGCATAACATGACAGCGAAAGAGACCACCCCATTCACAGCATTATCGCTGGTAGCGGAGGTAGATGGCCCCGAGTCCGACATTACCTGTTTTGAGTCATGGGGTAAGTTTTTTCATATCAATTTTTTTTTATTTCATTTTGCACAGGATTTTTTCAATGCGTTTATAATTGAACTGTGCTAACAAGTCTTTCATTGTTGCCTAGATTCAAGTATATATGTAGGCACATCCCAAGGTGAAATCATCCACTACTTTCGCGATGATTCTGCAGTAAGTATTTAAAGCAGATATCAATTGTAAAGTGCTGACCTAATATTTTCTTGTTTTTCATTTGTAGGATGTTGTCACATACATATTGGCGTCGCGCCAAAAGACACACTCGAAGAAGAAGCGACCGGCAAGCAAGATTTTACTACTCCCAGGTATTTCACGCGCTCTCGTGCTGTCACTCTCAACCGCCTCAATTTTTACACTGCCAGAGTTTGCTCCATTAAGCGGCATTGGCTCATTGCGCGATGTGAACGATATTTCTAAGGATATAGATGACCGATCTAGTAACGATGAGAACCAGGAAGAGGCTGTAGTTACTGCATTTACGAAAACTGCTATTAGGATTGTTAGAGTACAACAGAGCTCATTGAAGCTTCTAACCAATATTCAGTACCCTAGAGCATCAGTGGGCTTGCAGCGCTCAAATTTTGCGCTAGTTGCAAATGCGACACACTACGATTTGATTGATTTACAGAATAATCAGCAAATTCCGTTGTTCCCAATCTCGACAGCAAGTGAAGATGATACAGAAAACAAAGTGAAAGATGAAAAAATTGAAGACAAGAAAGACGAAACTACTGACGATGAAGTGACTATAGACAGTGAACCCAGCGACCCATCGATATCGAAAGCCATTACGCCGTTGATTGCACCGGTTGGGTCAGACGAATTTCTTGTTTTGAGTGGATCAAAAGTTGACGAGCCAGCTATGGGTCTGGTAGTTAATAAAGAAGGCAATATTTCTAGAGGCACAATTGCTTGGCCAGAATACCCATCATCTGTTGCTGTCGAGTATCCCTATGTGGCATCAGTCATCGGCAAACAGGTTCAATTTCACTCATTACACGACCAAAGCCTCATTCAAGCGATAGATTATGAATCCGTTCCATTAGTAAACAATGTCTCATCTGCAATATCTCAGCCTTATCATCCTTTAGCCGACAAAATCCGATTAGTAGCTCTGCAACAAAAGGATGGTGATGAAAACACTGAACTGATCGATAAAGAACGCAAAGTTGCCGAAGACTTGTCGGTAATTTCATCATCATTATTTGTATATAGTAGAGAAAAGGGCATCGAGTGCTTACTATCATCACCACGAATATTTCAGCTAGAAAAGCTTGTTGAGAACGAAAAAATTGACGAAGTATTAGAAGAAATGAGCACGCTCGAGATTACTACCGAGCGGGCAGTTGTGGAACTAGAATACCTAAACCTATTGGTAGGGATGGGCTACTTATTACATAAGGATTTCTCGAGTGCAACAACTGCTTGGCTAGATGGCTCGTTAGACCCGCGCCTCGTGGTTCATATTTACGATTACGGTAATGTAGTCGGTGAGCTATGGATTTTTAACGGCATTCTGCAACTTCTGAACAAAATTATCGACAAATACTCAGAAAATATTTTAGTTGAAAAAAGCACCGGTGAAATTGTAACGAGCACAAAAAAGAAAGATACCAAAAAGGCCAAGTCGATCGTGGCAAAAGATCAGAAAGAATCACTGCAATTCTACCGTTACTTCTTACAACAATGGCTTACAAAGCGTGATCTAGAGAGCGTTACTGATAAGGAAAACGTGTTTAAGACCATTGAAAAGGCAACATTAAAGCTTTTGCTACGACTGGATGCAGAGACTGCCATCAAAAAGACGGAGCTTTATACTTTTATCAGTGAGGAAATCATAGAATCTTGGGATGCAACGGTAGAACTTCTGGAAAGCCAAAACAAGCACTATGGTTTGTTTTTATTATACAAAAAGCGTGGCGGTATTGAAAAAGTATGCGAGATTTGGAAAAACATCCTTACAGGTGAAATCAGTGATCATGATTTTAAAGGCACAGAAGAGGACTTTGCAAGTTATCTGCGCGAGCATGTCAGTGGTCAGGAGCTGTGGGACTATGGCATGTGGCTTGTGGACCGTAACCCTCAAGTTGGCCTGCAGATCTTTACCGACCGAGCAGAATTCAAAGACGATGAACTTATGGAGGCATTCAAAAAGTTAGAAAACCCAGATGCTTGGCGCGATTATCTGCGAGTCCTTGTGTACGATAAGAAGAACTACTCCTTTCATGGAGAGTTGGTGATTGTGAGTGTCGAGGACCTGCTAGCTGAAATTAGCAACAATAAGAAAAGCCGGGATTTGGTCGTCAAGAGCTACGAGAATTACAGGGCTATGGGGCTGCCAAAACGGAGCTACTACGAGTACATATCGTCCCTGGCAGCTAGAGGTACATCAGCCAGTAGCAAAGGGTTCAAAAAGATTGTACAAATGCGCCAGGATCTATTGAAGCTTTTACTTCAAGAAAATGGCCAGTATGATGCAAACTTGGTCAGCATTAAGCTCAATGACATTGATTACGATGCTGAAGCATTGCTAAATTTGGAGCTAAGTGTGGTATATCAACGCATGGAGCTCCATGAGCGTGCTATCCACATCCTATGTCACAACTTGCAAGATTTTGAGCAGTCAATAAAATACTGCCAGTATGGTCAGGTATCATTTGGCTTAATGGCTGAGCTCGTAGAACTTGCCGAAACTCAACAAAAGCTTTTGTTTGGTTTGCTTTACAATGAGTACCTGCAGCTGGAACCGGAAGCTGTCCAGGCTGAGTGCACGCGACAACTTCTTGAGTCACATGGTCGTTTCTTAGACATGAAGGTGGTGCTGAGCAAGACTCCGCCCTCATGGCCACTGGAAAGACTGAATGTTTATCTTTTGCATGTTCTCCGGCACGTCATAAAGGAAAAAAACGAGAGCGTACTAAGACGGTCGCTCGCGCGGGCAGAGAACGTGAAGACAAACAACGTACTTCGGGACTTGAACGGTCTCAAGCTACGGATAGAACAAGACAAGTAGAAGTGTAGCTGAATGACATGTTTATGCTACTGTACACTGCTTAAAACCAACATAATCTAGTTGTCAGGTCACAGAAAGCCTAGGATCTCGAGTTATCAACCAAAACTCCTGTGTCAATAATTTTAGAATATTCTTTTGGGCAATAACACAAGATTATCGAGATAACCTCCAAGGCGAATATTTTTGCTATGTAATAAATGTTGTCATCATTTATAATCTGCCGGCAGATTAGTCAGCTGGGACATATAAAAAACGTTTAGTGTTCACCCCATACGAGCAAATACGAGAACGACGGCAAAGGGCCTGAAGACCTTAAATTCCACCACTACTGTGTTAGTGGCCATCCCCCCCGACACGAGGGCGAACCGACGGAAACGTTGTAGAAACCAGCACAAGGCTTTGTTTTGGCCATCGTAAAAATTGAAAAATGTCAAAACACAAAAAAAAAAAAAAAAAAAACTGAAATCGCCAGAAAGGAGTTGACAACATCAACCTAGGCTATGTATAAATGATATAATAAAAGAGACGTTTCCTTCTTTTCTTCTTCCTTCTCCCTTTCTTTTTTTTTCTTTTTTTTTCAACAATAACTTTTGTTCTCAACAACAAACCCCACCACTCCTTATCTGCCACTTGTCTCACGATGAACGTGACTACTACACAGACATTTGCCTCTGCTCTCTACGATCAACTCGTAATCCCCGGCAACATTATTGTCGGCTACACCGAGAGCGCATGGGCCTCATACTATGCCTGGATGGATAACGACTTTCTGGCGACCGGCCTTCTTTTTCTCGTTATTCACGAGCTCGTCTACTTTGGCCGTAGTGCGCCCTGGATTCTCTTGGACCATCTCCCCTTTTTCCGCAAATACAAGATTCAGGAGACCAAGATCCCCAGCACAGCCGAACAGATGGAATGTCTTAAGGACGTGTTGATTGCCCATGCGTTTGTTGAGGCTATCCCCATCTTTGGCTTTCAGCCGATTTGCACCTTTTTTGACATTGATATTTCCGCCAACTTTCCCACGTTCAAGAACTTTGCTCTGCAGATCACGGCGTTTTTCTTCATGGAAGATACTTGGCACTACTGGTTCCACAGAGCGCTTCACTACGGTGCTCTGTACAAGTACATCCACAAGCAACACCACAAGTACGCCGCGCCCTTTGGTCTCACGGCTGAGTACGCGCACCCGATTGAAGTTGCTGTTACTGGCATGGGCACTGTCGGTAGCCCGCTGCTTTACGCATATATCTTTGGTCAGATGCACCTCGTTACCATTATCTGCTGGGTTGTTATGAGACTCTTCCAGGCCATTGACGCGCACTCTGGCTATGATTTCCCCTGGTCTCTGAGACACTTCCTCCCCATCTGGGCCGGCGCTGACCACCACGATGACCACCACAAGTACTTTGTAGGTAACTACGCTTCGTCCTTCCGTCACTGGGACTACGTGCTTGGCACCGAGACTCCTGCTACTGCCAGAAGACATACTTTCCTCAAGGGCTCAGTGGCTCCTGAGAAGAAGACTAATTAATGCTGATTGAAGAGGGGATCGAAGCTAAAGGAACGCTCTGATTGGATAGGACAGGTACAAGTTCGCAACGATAGATGAACAGAATGATAAATTCAATAATAATTAATGATTGTATACCATAAACATAAAGCCTAATAATAATATTACTACCACCAATGAAAAAAAAAATGAAAAAAAAAAAAAAAGTTGATAAAATAGATACGAAAGGTTACTTTAAAAGTTGCTGCAACCCGAGAAATCTTTTCACTCTTCAAACTGTCTCGATAACGGAATCAAAGGCTTGAAATTTATGGAGATTATTTTAGCAAGGTCTAGAATTTTGTCCCTGTGTGAGCATAAAAAGAAAAAAGATTGATTGTAAAAGTTTCTTAAGGGGAGGTCTTAAGATTTGTCTAGGCCTTTATTGACGCAAGCCCCCAGGATTCTAGAACCCGTTGAGCAGACGTCTTAGCGGTTCAGGGGGCCCTTTGGTCTCAAGCGACAATTCTCTAGTCCTGTTGAATTTCAAAAAAGGGCAAACCAACCTAAAAAGATAACTCTTGGCTCTCTTGATGGAACCCTGTGGTCTAGGACTGCTTTATTGAGTTATTCAAATATATCCGCTTGAATATACCTGAATGGATCAAGTCTCCGGGGGGATTTGTTCACACCTTTTCCAAACGCGTTCAGCCTGGGTTAAAAGAAAACACAAACTATTGCATCTCATAGCATAGTATCATACGCATTACAACCATGGATGTAAAACTTACAAGTTTTACACTGGTGAAAAAAAAAAAAGTAACGGAATTCCATTTTACCACTCTGATTAACCACATAGACACCTTAGCAATAACAGCAGTCAACTTTGTTAGGTATCTGGTATGACAGGATATACGGCTTGTACAGCCAATCTCTTCCCAAATTCTACGCTTAAGAGCCACTAGCTTTAGAATATAAACGTTACAGCTATACTTGTTGAAAAAAAAAAAGTATTATTAGATACTAGATTCTCAGCAAGAATGCTACATTATCGAGAATAATGGGAATATATATATATATAAATAACACGTTGTTAGATTAAATACTATCGCCTGGTCTCCCTGGGCCCAAATTCAAAAAGTATCAGCCATTTTTTTTAAGCTCTTAGTTGGGCATTGTCTGCAAATCCACTCCACCATAGGCAAGTCTCCAAAAGAATAGCTCAGAAGAGGCTGAAATAGACAATGATTCAGCCCATATGACTTATGTTGGTTTCGAACCGCCTGAAGCATGAACAACTATACTACTTCTAGGGTATGGGCTCGATGAAAAAAAAAAAAAAAAAACTATGGCTAACTGTGGTGTGGCCAAAATCTGGCGTGATTTTTTTCTCTCTTTGAATTGTCGTAAACTGGCTGATGTCATAGACGAGCTGCCCTTACCCTGGTACTCTTTTACGCAAACCCAATTTTTTGAGCACGAGAATTGAAAAAAAACTTTGAGCCTTGTGTAAGATTAAAACAAAGCAAGGTATATGTTTCAAGCGTTATGTGCAAAGTCAACAACAACAACAAATGGCTATTCACAAAATAACAAAATTTGATTGATTTTTTGATAATCTAAACTTGTAGAAATACCAAAAAAATTAAAAGAGAAAACGCATTCAAAAAGAAGGAGTCACTCAATTCAATGCAATTAACTCAAGTAGCATACCCCTTCCCATTGCATATATCAGGAAGGGATTTAATAGCGCTAAAAATATTCCACGCGAATAACATTATTTAGGCATAAAAAAGGGTATTACTTTGTAATTAAACAAGCCTGGGCCACCTTTCTTTTTTTTTTTTTTTTTTTTTTTTTTTTTTT
>JAJMRT010000285.1:0-29910 GCA_030558065.1 Geotrichum phurueaensis | reverse complement strand
TTTTTTTTTTTTTTTTTTTTTTTTTTGGCTAAATAGGTCACAGCTTTAACGCTCTCTGCTACATGATAAGGCTCTTAAGAATATCAACAATTAATGGTGTTCTGAGAGAGTATTGGTAAAACCTTTTCTACCCAAGTCAGCACATGACGTTTAATCCTAGTTAATGAGTGTAGTTGGGCTCGCTATAAATGCCTGGAACTATTCAACAGTTTGAGGGTATGCCTTAAATGTGTTCCCGCACTAAAATGCAGCCTTACCACTAACAAAGCGACAAAAACAAGCGTACGAGCTACACAACTTTTGGCAAAAAATTTTTACTATATCTTTCAAGATTTTGGCCAAGCTCAAAGCTTGCGATTGCTGAAAGCTTTGAAAATTAAATCACCTTAGCACCATCAAGCCTGTACCCAGACGTTAATAATAAGAGAATTGTGGTTGACTTGACGGAGTATAGCAAGTTGTTTGAACGTACTTACGAGTACTATAAAAAAGGACCAAATTAGACAAAAAGTTCTGTGAATTGAAAAAAAAATCATTTTTAAGTCAGAATCAACGGGCGTTTGCTACTTGCATCTAAAACCTTTTTTTTTTTTGTTTCTTTCACACTTTCGCAAATTAGTTTTAAAATCTTGTGAGTATTAAGAATTGAAGTTCTTAATGATAAAACTACCTGTACTTGTATTATTGCTTTAATGGATATAGTGGCTATTCTTAGTGGTATTAGCACTAAGAATGCTGCTCGACCATCATACGGTATACATTTAATATTAAATCTAGTAGCTAAATACTACTTTAATATATGCATATTTACTTTGAAAAAGAAAAAGAACATCAAAAAGTTCTAGGTTCTAATCTCCGCCAGGTCACCTTTTCTGACAAAGTTGCTAATTTGGTGAAATAGTTCAACTATACTGCTGGGAGAGGATCCTGTCCCAGAACAGGGAAGTATACAAGTAATTGGCAGCCCAAGCCAGGCTTTACTGCCCTTCATTGCAAGTCGCTTTTGCAAAATACACCCAAAAAAACTATCAAGTTCTAGAAATTCTATTAGAATTAGTAATGGGCTTTTCTAACGTTGTTAGTGATGGTTAAAATATGAACGCGTTTTCTGTCAAATAATTATTGGCAGAGAGATTTGCATTCAAGAATTTGGTTTACTAAAACTTACTCTGGCATCATCAGACAATAAGGTCGTCTCTGTCCTGAAATCTGGTGGTTCTCACAAGGATTTGAGGTAACTATATAAACTCTAGTAACAAAACAAACTGTTTAGCTGAGTACGTTTATTCTTAAACAAGATTAAAGCCGATTCTAAAGTCAGTATTGACACAATGTCAGGCTAGTTAAGCTGGGCTTTGGAACACATGTTATGTTACTGTTGCTGTGCCATTTGCTTGCGCTTTTATTACTGGTCTGCAAAAACAAATAAGTTATTACAGCTAACATTGTTCAACGACTAGTCGATATAAAATAGCGATGTACTCTTTTTTATAATTGATCTAGTGTTGTTATCTTTTCACGAATTCTCTTCTCTATATGCATATAAAGAATGCATGTACTCTGACTAAGACGAGTTAGCGTCAGAACGTATAGATGCTAAATGAATTTTGCAAAGTCTTACTTGCCAAGATCTTAGACGTTTATACTAGCGCCTCTTTGGCCAGAAAAGCTCCAACTTGTTGACAATGGCTAGTTATACACACTTCCTCCATTTTAAGGACCTTAATGTAGAAAATGCTTTTAAATCCTTAATAGAAAGGGTCCTTAACCAATTTCGCCAGCTGAATTAGACAAATTGACAAAAAAAATACATGGCTATGTGCTTTAATCAACTAAAAAACTTCCGAATATCACTTTGGCTCTTATTGTGCTTTCTTCTCTTGATAATACTTTTCTCTAGGCGCAGAATATCCTCTAAACTTCATTTGCATGCCTTATCCTGCTGCTCTTCGTACAATTGCACGGGATAAAGGCACTTTAAAGCCTTACTTGCAAAACCTTTAGGAAGTGCTTCCATAATAGTATCATCGTCATTATTAACCTCAAGGCTACCGTCATTATAACCGATCTTTTTCACAATAATGTCATATAAATCGTCTAGAAAGTGTGTGTGTAGGCAGTGAACATTCTCACTTTTGACATATTTCTTTTTCTTTTTTTTATAGAAAAGTATTTCTTTTAATGCATAAACTCTATCTTTGAGAGGGTCGTCAACCAAAAAAAATGACTTTTAGCACATGTTTACGTAAATTTTCAGGAAAAAATAAAAACAAGAACCCTTAGCATCATTTAGGGATTTTAATGGTTTTGTATGTGAATTTAATTCAAACCAAAAAATCAGTTTCTTCGTAAGGATTTTTCCGTAAAGTAGGCGGTCTTTAAAATGGAGTATGAGTGTAGTAGCGAAATGCCATGCATCAGCAGCAACAACAATGACAAATAAAAATGGTTACCTATGGAAATATGCTTGAAGACTTGATAGCACTGCCATAATCTGGCTCAAAATAAAAGCATAGCTTTCTGCCTATATCAACAATGAAAAAAATTATTTTTTCTAAGAATGATATTTGCACATTACAATAGATGATGATGGCAAGAGGTTTGACAGCGGATTCAAAGTCAGGATTTTGATAAAAGTATAGTCAACAAGTGCTGGACAAAATTCAATGACAAACCCATTTTATTTTAATTTTTCTGCTAATAAAAAATGGTAAAGATATTTATTTACAATGATTATTATACTCAAAACGGGGGCCAATCGGGGAAAAAACTATCTGTAAAACAGAGACTTTTGAAAGATGCCCAATCTTTGTTTTTTTTTTGTTTTTTTATTAATTATATTAAATTGGTTTCTTTAAAAAGAAAAAAAAAAAAAACGCCGATGCAATTAAATGCAGCAGATTCGGATTTACCTGAAAGATGCCAAAAAAAAAAAAAAAAATAAGATCTAGATCGCATTGCTTATGCGTTGTCCCTTCTCCCTATTCAATTAACAGGGGATGGCTGTTCTGCATTTTCTTCGCAACCCACCGGTGCTGAAAAGAGCAAAATCTTGCCTTCTAGTGTCAAATTGTACGAATAACACCTACCTTCACCTAAAATTCTGGCTGCTGTCGCTGTATCTGTAAAAGTAAAGGGACTGCTAAACTAAAATCCGAGCTGCCAGTTTAAAAAGAATTAAAAGTCTACACCTGAATTTTTTTCTTCTTGATCTTAACAGACCAAACAGCCTCAGGCCGGTTCAAAAAACCGTAAAAGAATGTAGGTCTTGCATATTTTTTCTGTAATAGGATATGACTTAAATATTTCTGGCAATTAAAAATAAATAATCTTTGACCCAAGTTTTTTGTCGTCCAGTAAGCAATGGCATTAGGGATAAGTTCAGCTCCAACTATACTTATATTAAAGATATTTTGATCTACTGCTGCAGTTTAATAGCTCGCTACCTAACGCTCGCTTCTCTTCTGCTAACCTAGTTCAAGGAAAAACAAATAAAAAACAAAAATAACAATAAAAAAAGTATGACGGGGATTTAGCGCTTAAGACCAAAGACAATGATTTTATTCTAAAGAAATAATAACTGTGCAAAGCACGAAGCGTAAAAAGGATTGCTTTTGCCAATGTTTTTGCTCAAGGCATGCACCTTTGATTTTGTTTTTTTACTCCAAATACAGAGATCTCCTTCTGAGATGATTTAGGTGATGATGTGTAGCCGTCAAGCTTACAACTCTGAGAAGCTCTAGTTAAAATATCGATTAATCAACTATGTGTTTAATTAAACAAATGGTGACCAAAACTCGTATTATTCCAATTCATTTTTTTTTTCCACTTTTTCATCTGTAATTTCAAGATGAAGCAGCCAGATTCTGTAATTCTTCTTACTCTTCATGCATGTCTGGCACTTGCATATTAAGCAATTAAATTGGAAAAGCCAGCCTTTGAAACTTCACACTTGTGGTGACAGGTGTACTGGGGATCAATTCGCTAAGTTGAATATGCGCATAGATCGATGATTCACAGAACGCAGAGTATTATCCCCTCAAACTTTTGTTAATGCCTCGAAATTGCGTTTGCCATAACCATCAATCAACCTTTTTTTATTTTTGTATAATCTATTTTTTTTTTCTTTGGAAACGATTTGTTTTTAATAGGTATTTTATTTTACAAAAATATTGACTTGGTGCTATTATGTTATATCCATCGGCCTCATATGACTTAAGAGGTGATTTATACCTAGCTATGAGACCTCGAAAACTATCATCCATTTAGATCTGCATCTCAGTCAAAGTGTATATATAAACAAATAAAATAATTCTCACTTTAGACTTGACACTATTTTTTTTTTTTTTTACAAAACTCGCAGTTATAGATCCTTCTTGGTAGTTTTTTTCTCGGCTTTAGCTTGCCTTTCCGGTTCGGTCCCTTCTTTAGATGATTGCTAGATTTGCACCCGTGTTTTGCCGAGTTTAAACACGGCATATGTACTACTTTCTTTTTCTTTGTCAATCACCTACCACTTCCATCTGGCCAAGTTGGGGTCAAGATGGTAGCAAAGTACTTGACGTCATTGATTCGTGTAGGGGCTCGGCAAGTCGGTGATCCAGATCCGTAACGCATCGTGCGAATGGCAGCCGCAGCAGCCTACAAATCTCTGCCGAGCCATGTTAGTGGGGGGTTTTTTATTTCACAGTTGATCGCGAGCTTTTGCGCCCCTGCGGCCGGACGCAGCTGAAGACAGTGCCAGATTGTTTGAGAAGCACAGCAACAGCTAGTGCGGCTTAACCGATGATGCGGACTGGGGACACGAGTAAAACAAAACAAAAAAAGTATAAAATAAAAACAAACAAAACAAACAAAAATTACGAACGAGAATGCAAATAGAATTATTATTAAATAAATAGAGAGAAAAGAAAAGAAATATGCTAAGGAAATTAAACAAACGACTAACAAATAAACTAGCCAACAAATAAATTAATGTGCAATGGGCCATAAACTAGCAGCGATCATTGCACGTATCCCAAAAGGCTACCAATACACGCCTTTTCCTCTTCGAGCAGAGATGGATAGACCGCTGAGCCAAACTCGCCCACGTCCAAAACCACAACCTGTTTAAGCCAGTTAGCAATTTCAGCTTGTACCTCTGGAGATTTGCCTGCGGCACTACCACCGCCGCCTCCTAGAATTAGCTCACGCAACAATAACCGAATGATCTGCGTTGGCACCGTCAAGTTTTGCATGGGGAAACCAGGTAGCGGGCCGACCGTCAAAGATTTGATGCGGTCATCATTAAGGTGATACAATTGCCCTAGCGACAGAATACTAAAAAAAAAAAAAGATAAAACCGTTAGAATTAATAACCCAAAATCAAGTAGAAATAAAGGGGATTTTGTTACAAACCTTTTTTGAATATCAGTGTAGCTCTGAAGGGTGTCAAAGTTGGTCAACCATTTGGATAAAACCCGCTTGAGTCCAGACTCCCCACGTACCTCAATATTAGAAAGAACCGATAGGACACCTTCCGGTGACGAGTTAATTAGCTTGATAAACACTGATAGTAGACTTTCTATCAGCTTTGATGAATCTGTCGTCACCAACTTTTCCACGTTTGCTGTTATCATAGACATAAACGACTCACCCATGACAGAGCCAAAGTTGCGAATGATTGCAAGTACCAGTGATCCAACGCAACATACCTCCGCTGAAAGCAGATAGTCGGCGATATGTATTAGCGTGTCAATGTCATTTTTGCTGTTGTTCTTGGCGGGAATAAAACAAGCAGGTGAATTGTTTACAATCGCAGCTAAAATTTCGGCACTAAGCTCCAACACCTGTTCATCAATTGCCTGCAGCGCGACACGGCATATAGGTGCAAAAAATGTTGCTTTTGTTTTGGCGGCCGCAGGTGTTGGTTGGTCCTGAATGCTGACGGAGACGCTCAGCACGTTCAATGCAAAAAGCAGTTTGGGATCAGATTTGACTGCTGCTGCATTTTTGCTAGCGCCTGCATCGACTACATTTGAGGTGATGGGCTTCAAGCAGCTCTCTAAAAAATGCGGGTAAACGCCTTCATCAATAGCCACCTCGCCAATCTCTGCAATTAAATCTAAAACTTCGTTAGTGAGCATCACGTTGTCCACATCCTTGTATACCACCATATAGAGCAGTTTAAAAAGACGGGGGCTCTGTGCAGCACGCGCAAGGTCGCATTGTGCAATAGAGAAGAGCAGCTCTGCAACTGTGAATGATACCGAGTCATGAACCTTATCGGATATGCGTTCAACAACTTGGTATAGTTGGTCTTCAAAGTGCAAGAAATGGTTGTGCGGTAGCTCAAGACAATATTTTTGAATAGCCATAATGCAGCTGATTCGGACAGTGTCGCTAGGATTCGAGAGGGCGTTGGCAAGAGCGGCTTCAAAAAAAGGAATTTTAATTGTGTTGGTGTCAATCACGCTGGAAAGAGATCTACACACGGACGCTGCGGACAGGAACGCGCGCGATTTGAGCAGCGGAGGTTGATGATCGAGCTGGCACTCGGAAATGAAGTTGATCAGTCGCTCTACAAATTTGGGGTCAACATTGGCAGAATTATGATAACCTTCTGCAAGTAGCCTGGTTAAGATAAACAGGCTGCTTTCAAGAAGTTTCCAGGAATGAAGGTTGAAGATGCCCTCTACTGTGGAATGGAGCTTTCCTAAATGCTGAACTCTGTTCCAGACAAGGTCAAGCAGGTCATAAGGGTAAAACTTGCGGATGATGACAAAGATTTCCGATATTTGAGCTCGCTGAATATGGGCTTCCGTTGTGCCTGTTTCTTCGAAAATAAATTCGTTCTGATCTGATTTCATATACTCCATGCTGTTGGAAATTTGGGCAAGCTGGATGAGCAGGTCAATAAAGTTGGGTAAGGCTGTGCAGACCTTTTCGGCTATCTGGTTAAGTTCCACTGCCATGCTGAGGTAGTCGACGAATTCCATGGTGAAGAAGTCAGTAGCTGAGTTATGCGAATGAAAACAGAATTGACGGTGGTTCAGTGGCGGCAGTCAACCGAAGAGAGCATCGAATCAAAATTTGGAGAAGTCGAAAAAAAAAGATTTTGAAAATTGAGCAAGAATTCAAGAAATTCTTTAATTGAGGCAACAATAGCCATATATATATATATACATATATAATCAAAGGCGAGAAAGAGGGAACATGTGTTGTTGAATGATGCAGTAAACAAAGCGATGTAATAAGTTTCAGCTAAGTTTGGCAGAGCAGACAAAATAGCCTTAAAAGTCTCAAGAATTTTAACCTTTACATCGATATCCATTTCTGTAAACAGACGATGAGTAGTAGCAGAAAATTTCTGTTTTTGATACAAAGCACAACAGGTTTGTATAATCTTAAAAAGTAGGGAGTCAGAAGGGGCCATGCTGTTCTGCAGAAATATCCAGCATGTCATTTTTCTTGCACTCAAAGTAACACTTTACTTGTAAGTAAATTACCCAAATGCCGATGAAGAAAAAAAAAAAAAAAAAAAAAAAAAACAGTCGCTTAATGTTTCTGTTGATTATACTATTGTTGTTGCTGCAGTTGTTGAAGTAATGATACTGTACATATTAGTATCCTTGTTAGTACTGGCTTGAACTGTAGCCGCGATGGTATCGCTCATGCTTGTCGCTGCTGCTTCCGATGCAGATGTAGAAGACACAGCATTAGTAGCAGCAATAGATGTAGTGGTAGTGATAGTAGTAGCATTAGTAATGATATCATGTTCTGAAGATGCATCTATTTCAGATAAGAAAGAATGTCCTCGACCAGTTACTCAAAGCAAGCGTTTGACGTGTTGCTGTCTTCCAGCAAGTCCTTCAAAAGTGAAAGCAGACCATACACTTGACATTGGTCTCCACTTTTGGCTAAATAAAGAGCTCGATCGACAAGATCGGACCAGTCGGTAATGGCTGTTACTGTTTTTATCATTGCAATTTGTGTTGTTGGGGTTAGGGCGACCAACATAGTTTTAGCGAGAAGCAGGGCAACTATCTATCTAGTCTTACTTTCCATTTCTTGCAAAATAAAAAAATAAAATTTGAACAAGGCACATTTCGCATTGAGTTCGAAGGAGTCAGACAGATAAACAATGTCTAGACTATAGTGGTGTATCTCTTTGATTTTGCTGAGTTTAAAATTGCTCGCATTGTCCAATTACTGAAAGCGAGCTAAGATCAACATCGTGTGCAGTCTAATCATCACTAAACAAGCCGAGTAATAACAGCATGGGTCCATTTAGGTTCGATTTTTTTTTTTTTTTTCAATTCTAATGGCACATCTGATTTTTGCAAATGTCCTTGGTTTGAATACACAATCATACGGTGCTCACCACTACGGAAAAATATCAAAATTTATACTTTAAAAACAAAAAGTAAAAAGATTTTTAGACGTTGAAGTAACTGCATTTCTTATTATGAATAAAAAAAAATAAACTAATGTAAAATGAAAAGAAATAAAGGTTTTTATCAAATTATGGTTTTCTTTTTGTTAAAAAATATATGGAATAATGAATTCTATCGATATGGAAGGTTTACGAGTTTAAAATTATTGAGTATAATACGGTGATAGTAGCTGAATTTAGGAGGAAGAAGTAAGAATTTTTTCAAAAACAATAATAATAATAATAATAAATATAGAGGAAATTCTTCTATGCATCTTTGTTCATCATGAAATTGGCTTTGAAGAGCTCAAGAAACAATCATAGCTTTCAATTATAGAATTCAAACGCTAGGAAAACGGCATGTTAATTGCAATCAATCTTTTTTTTTTCTCTCTCTCTTTTTTTAATTTTTGATTTTTCAATTCGTATTGAAAATTTATTAAGATGTTCTGATAGAAGCTGCAAGATTGTTAGAGGTATCTTATTTTTAAAATATTTTTAATTATGGCAATTTTATTTTACACAAAACGAGGCAGGAAATTTTGGTGCTGAGATTTCTGTGTACCAGACCTATATTTTTATTATTAATTGCTCATTTTTACTGCTCCATATCTTTCAAATTGGCCGATAAAGGTGCGATTCATGAAAACCGTTGTTTTAGTTTCATTTCAACAATCATTAACCATGATCATGCACATGTTAAGGATCTGGAGAGAGATACAGATCAGAAAAAGGAATAGTAAATAAAAGCGGGGGACTTAATATTAGAGTTAGAGTTGCATGTGCTCAGGGATATACAACAGGTTATTCAGAGTCGCTTTGAGGGTTAGAAAGCCAAAATTTCAGATTCAGCTTAGAATATACATAATGCCGTACCAAACGTTGACAAATGAGCCTTCAAAGGGGATGTAGCCAAATTAATTCTTTCACAGTTCTAGCTCACTATGAATACTTTCTTCAGAAACCCTTTTTGTTTTAACTTTTAACACTTTCCATTTATTTGGTGTATCTTAAACACAACTATTATATCTGATAATGCCTAAATTTACGTTCAATTGAATTTTTTTTTTTTTTTCATCTTTCAGAGTTTTGTGCGCTCAGCGACTAGCTAAGTAACGCCATTAGAAAATCTATTATATCATCAACTCAACAAATATATAGTATATTTGTATCAATCAAAAATCAAATTGACTTTTTTTTTTGTCCCTGGGACTTTTCATTTGACTACACCATTTTTGATGATGATGTTCTTTCTGCAACTAAATTGCTATATATGATATATATATATATATATATTTATACATTATAGTTTTTTTTAGCTTTTGTTACTCACCAGATAGCTATCTTGATTGCTCAATCTCTTCGCTTCGCGATATCGCAAATAATTTTGCTGTATTGTGGCCCAAAAACATCTATTTTTGAAACTCCCTATTAATAACTTTGTTTAAAATATATCAAGCTTTCATTCAATATTATTTTCATAGCCTTAACCCTTCCTGATGTCTGTCGATAGCGTTCTCTAAAGAGTCTCAAATGTGTTTATCGAAACAGGTTTTCAATGTCATATACCCTAACCCATGTTTTTTTCCCCCACAGTCATTGACTGGCTGGGATTCTTCATGATCATCTTCGAGACTTGAAAACTGAACAAAATCTGAAATTTCCTTTTCTTCTTTCCTTTCTTCTTTTTTTTTTCTTCTTCTTCTCTTTTTCCTCATCCATTTTTTTTTTCTTCTTTCTCTATCAAATCATTGAGATCCCTTGGTCGCTCTCTGCTCAGGAATTTTTTTGTGCTGGTTTTTATAACTATTCTCACCCCTCCCCTGTAGGAATTAACTCAAATGCTTCGTTCTGCTGGACGCCGCACTTCTGCTCTGCTTAGAGCTAGCACCCTTCGCTCTGTCGCCAGCTCTTCTGCTGTTGTCAGATCTTCTGTCATTGCCAGAGCCTCTGGCAGCGTCGTTGCTTCTTCAGTGACTCCCTCTGCTAGAGTCTACTCCACTAGATCTACTGTTATCCAGCTTCTTGATAACATTGGCTCCAAGCGTGAGGTCGAGCAGTACCTCAAATATTTCACTTCTGTCTCCAGGTATGTCCAACTATTATTTTGATTCAATTGATCTTTTTGCTGGTGTTGTGTTATGATGTTCCCAAATCTACTATGCGTTGCAGAATGTTTTCGTCCTTGAAAAATTTTATGATTTTTTTCTATTTTGACTCATTTTATCGATACAAAGATTAGGCACCAAGCAACTTTTTTTTAATGGTTTGCACCAATACTAACTTTTTGTCTGCAGTCAACAGTTCGCTGTCATCAAGGTTGGCGGTGCCATCATTACTGACTCATTGGATCAGCTTGCTTCTTCCTTAGCTTTCCTTTACCATGTTGGTCTCTACCCTGTCGTTCTTCACGGTACTGGCCCCCAGATCAACGAAATCCTCGAGAACGAGGGAATTATTCCCGACTACATTGATGGTATTCGTATTACTGATTCCCGCACTATGAGTGTGGTCCGTCGCTGCTTCCTTGAGCAAAACCTTAAGCTTGTTGAAGCCCTTGAGAAGCTTGGTGTCCGGGCTCGCCCCATCACTGGTGGTGTATTCTCTGCTGAATACCTTGACAAGGAAAAGTACCACCTTGTTGGCAAGATCACTTCTGTCGACAAGACCCCCATTGAGGCCTCTATTGCTGCTGGAGCTCTTCCCATTCTTACCTCTCTTGCCGAGACCACTGATGGTCAAATATTGAACGTCAACGCTGATGTCGCTGCCGGTGAGCTCGCTAGAGTTATTGAGCCTTTGAAGATTGTCTATCTTAATGAAAAGGGCGGTCTCATTAATGGCAGCACCAAGGAAAAGATCTCTGTCATTAACCTTGACGAGGAGTACGATGATTTGATGAAGGAACCTTGGGTCAAGTACGGAACTAAGTTGAAGATCAAAGAGATCAAGGAGCTTTTGACATATCTTCCCAGATCTTCTTCTGTTGCCATCATCTCAGTCAATGATTTGCAAAAGGAGCTTTTTACCGACTCCGGTGCTGGTACCCTTATCCGCAGAGGTTACAAGCTCCTTTCTCGCGACAACCTTGAGCAATTCCCTTCTAAGGAGGCTTTAAGAACTGCTTTGCAAAGAGATGCTGATATTGCTGAGAACAAGATCTCTGTTGCTTCTTACCTTAGAGAGCTTGAGGGAGTGGATTTCAAGGCCTACGCTGATGAACCTTTGGAAGTTCTTGCCATTGTCCGTGGCTCCGAGTCTGGCGTTCCTGTTTTGGACAAGTTTCTTTCAAGCAAAAACGGCTGGTTGAACAATGTCACTGACAACATCTGGTCTGCTATTAGAAAAGATAATGTTAGACTTCAGTGGGAGGTTTCTGAGGCCGACGAAAACTCTGGCTGGCACTTTGACAAGGCTGACGGTTCTTTTGCTAAGAATGGTCGAATTCTGTTCTGGTATGGCATTGAGTCTCCTGAGGAGATTTCCAAGCTTATTCAGGAGTTTTCCGCTCGTGTCCAGCAAGCTTCCCTCACTGGTAAATCTAGCAGTGTCTCTGGCCCCAAGATCCAAACTCGTTCATTTTCTACCTTTAGACCCCAGGTTTCTCCTTTTGCGAAATTTACTCCTGGTCTCAGAGGTGTCAGAGCTTACTCCACCAACCCCAACCCCCCTTTGAAGGATGGTACCAACACCAAGCCTGCTAAGGTTGCTCTTATTGGCGCCCGTGGCTACACTGGTCAAGCTCTCATTGATCTGATTGACTCTCACCCTTACTTGGAACTCTCTCATGTTTCTTCTAGAGAGCTGGCTGGTCAGAAGCTGACTGGCTACAAGAAGGCTGATATCGTTTACGACAACCTGCAGGTGGAAGATATCAAGCGCTTGGAAGAGAGAGGTGACGTTGATGTTTGGGTCATGGCTCTTCCTAACGGTGTTTGCAAGCCTTTTGTCGAGGCTATTGAGAATGCACAATCTGCCAAGAAGTCCAAGATCATTGATCTTTCTGCTGACTACAGATTTGATGAGACCAATGAGTGGTTGTATGGTTTGCCTGAGCTTGGAGATCGTTCTAAGTACGAGAGTGCTCGCAAGATCTCTAACCCCGGTTGCTATGCTACCGCCGCTCAGATCGGTATTGCCCCCATCCTCGAGCATGTTGCTGAAGGTCAGCAACCAACCATCTTTGGTGTTTCCGGTTACAGTGGTGCCGGCACCAAGCCCTCCCCCAAGAACGATATTGAGAACCTTAGAGACAACATGATCCCTTACTCCCTGACAGACCACATTCACGAGCGTGAGATCTCTCGCCAGCTGAATTCCCAGGTTGCTTTTACCCCTCACGTGGCTCAGTGGTTCCAGGGTATCTCGCACACCATTTCGATTCCCCTGAAGACCAAGCTGTCTTCCCGTGACATCCGCAACATCTACCAGGATCGCTACGCAGGCGAAAAGCTGATCCACGTTACTGGTGAGGCGCCTCTTGTCAAGGATATTTCTGGCAAGCACGGTGTTGTTGTTGGTGGATTTGGTGTTTCTTCTAGACAGGACCGTGTCGTTGTTGTTGCTACCATTGACAACTTACTCAAGGGTGCAGCCACCCAGTGTCTGCAGAACATTAACCTGGCCATGGGCTACGGTGAATATGATGGTATCCCCCTGGAGCTGACTATTCGTGGTTAAGCTTGGTGTAGTTTTGGTAAACATGTAATAATATAAATTGATGAATTGTGAATTCTACAAGTTAAATAAAATTAAACTGACTTGATGAAAATTTCAAAAAAAAAAAAAAAAAAAAAGTTCTCAAGACAAGAGAACACATTCTTCTCAGAAATTTGCACCCACTAGATTCTGGAAACGAGCTGTTGTCAACTAACTCCATTAGAAGCAGCATCATAACAACCACAAATTATTTTTGTTTTCCTTCTGGTAGAATATTTTAACAATTTTTTTGGTAGTATTTACTCATTCAATATAACTGCCTGTGACGGCATAATTAAAAGTAGACATTTTTAAGGCTTTGTATAAACTGTCTCCGCATATATATATATAGATATATAATCAGTTTATTGTCCTTATAACTATTTAAAAATTATACACAGAAGACATTAATACAACAAAAAGTAATTCTCTTGGCGGGGAATACGCCATTCACTATATATTTCATTTACTTCGATGACACTAAATTTTCCACGAACAAAGTCCGTGTGTCAAGGGAACCCCAAAATAATTGTCACTTTAGTGCGTTATGTGGAGTGGGAGGGAAAGCCGGTAAAACCTTTGACAGGCTATGCTGTTAAGCTGACCATCAATTGAGGAGGTGCGGTGACGAATCAAGAAACTTGACCACCGGTTCAATGGCTTTCTTGGTATCAAGTAGGACATTGATGTCAAGCTCTAGGGAACATGTTCTTAGTTGAGTACGCCCCGATTTGCAGAGGGCGCAGTCCTTCAGCAGGTGCACAACCGTTTCAGGCTGGCCACATTTGCACTTGTAATTTCTATCCAATACCCCAATCCTTTTAAAATAGGATCCTATAGCACCATGGCTAATTTTCAATTGCATCATTTTGCTAAGGTTATGACGGTTTGCTTTTTCCACAATGCTGCAAAGAGAACTGTAGTTACCAGGGTCGCCATGGAGGCCAGGCTTAGTGAACGACCTGTGAAAACCGCCCTTAGAACTCCCATCATACGCTGATTTCCAGGCTGAACGAACTTGAGCTTTAATGCACTTCCTGAGGTTAGCAGTGATTTTGGCCGCCTTGAGCACCATGCTCATCTTAGCTCGCTTCCAAAGTGGTCTGGTGTTCCAAAAAAACATCCTTTCCAGCTGATTCCATAGGACAAGTTTGATAGAATAAAAACTTTAGCAGTTCATTTCCAGCCACAGGGCTTTGCCTCGTGTTCAATCTTTTAACTGGGTTCTTCGGGCGTATGCCACATTTCTGACTTTTATATAGATCTCCAAAAAGTGCGTTTTCGTGGGGTGCAAACTAACACCAAAATTGTGAAAAATCTCCCTTCTGAACAAAATATTGGCCTGACCAAAGCAAGAACTATCAAGAGGTTGAAAAATTGCTAGTCATATAAGAAGGGAAATATAAAGGAATAACTTTTTTTTGCTCATCCGCTTGTCGATAACTCGGTCTGATGTGTGTGACCAGATGTCCATCCATCAATAAGAGCGACCAGTTGTCTTCATATGGAGGAAAATAATCTGAAACCCACTCTTGAAAAATCTCCTTACATATAAAGCCCGAAAAAATGTTGTGGTACAATAGTCTTCAATGAGAGTACCCGGAAATGGGGTTTGCATTTAATAAACTCTCTTATAGATCAGAAGGGGTTTCCCAACTTTGCCAGCTTGCGATATCATCTCCAAAGTCGTCACCAACGCAGAAGAATCGTAAAAAATAACTTGAAAAGCATTGTCAAAAACTAATACTTTAATATTTCTTGTTGTTTCTCCAATTTTAAACCTAGCTTTATCGAGATTCCAAATGGTCTCAGGGAGGATGTTGAAAGTGTCGATATGGTAGGCATACAACCTGAAAAAGAGTAGAATCAACTCTGCAGCATTCTCTCGAACCCTTGGCACGTCAAGATGCTCAGAATTTTTCAGTTCCAAGAATTTGTGACAGGACAAAAACCCGAGAAGCCATTGGTTAGATAGCGGTACCGTGGTGTTGGACAAAGACTTTTTAGCTTCAAGGCTTCCAGTCAATCTTCTCGTTTTCATTTTGCTCAAAAAAAAGTATTCTTTGAGATAGAAATACCAAATACCTTTTTAAAAAATTGCTCTTGATATTTTGAAAATGCTCGATTCTTCAGATGGGCATTTTTTTTTTTTTGAGATCCTAATCCATGGAGTCGACGTTGAAAAGTGGTCAAGGATACTCTGAATTTATTTGCAAACTTTCGTATAGATTTTGTATTTTCTGGCAAAAGCATTGCCTCTACAACCTTTCTGAGTCTTTCCTGTTGATCCTCCTCCATTTTGCAGAAAATAATATAAAGATCCGGAGTATTCACGTTTATTTATATACGATTATATATTTATATATATATTAATTTTGACAAAAGATTGTCAAATTATGTAGCCCAGATAACAGAATAAACCACTAATGGTGTAACGAGGGACGTTTATACTTGGTTAGATGGGGGTCTAACAGAGGAAGCTGATTGGATATTAATCTATTAATAAAGAGCAGGCTACCAGGAATAACTATAAAACAATATTAAAATATCATAAGTAGTTACAGACTTCTAATAACGTCTAGTAGGGGTTCTTAATCATATAGATAAATAGTTGATGATAAAAGGAATCCCTGGGAGTACTGCCAGATAATTATGTATTCTAATTAGAATAGAGACCTGATTGGTCAATCTGATTACTACGATCCGGATCGGGAACTAATAGTTCTAAGCCGCTCACCAGGTATTAGGTAATGCAAGTCTATGGCGGGCTTGAATGAATAAATGTATGTTACGCTATAGCTGATCATCAGTCTATTATAGGCACCCCAAGTTATTGGCCATCAAGACTGGAAAATATGAAATCAATAAATAATATAAACCAATGGTCGTAGGGCTCGTCAGACCTACTCCGTTACAAATGGGCTCTAGCCTATTTATAATAGATAGATTCTACAATACCCGTCGGCAATTTTTTTAAAACATAAACTGTTTGTTGCGCAGAAAACTTAATTACAACTAAATATTCATCTATCAACAGGACCATACCTCCATCCAAATTCTTGCAAACCCAAAAAGAAAAATGAAAAATGAAAAAATAAAAGAGCGGAAACCTCTCCAGCTTACAGCCCACAGAATTGAGGTAGTAAGCAATAAGCTTAGAGTTGTAAAGTACTTTTTTTTTGGTTAAGCTACTTAGTGCGCTGTTCTCGACTTTTACTATATAAATCAAAAAAAAAAAAAAAAAAAAAAAAAAAAAAAAAAAAAAAAAAAAAAAGACGTCGACAAAACATTTTTTTTTTCCAAAAGAGCGTTAACATTTGTTTGATCAGGGCTTAAGTGAATGGTTAAAGCATTAGTTTGGCCCCAATTTTCACAACTCTGAACTAATGGTCTCGGCGGGTGCCAAAAGTCAGTATTCAAATTATGGTCAGGACTACACACAAAATCTGTGATGATCAGTTATAAAATATAAAAGAGTTTGAAAACCCACTTTTTCACCTACTTTTTCAATTCAGGATATATAGCTTATACATACATATATATTATAAATTTTAACGGGAATTTGGTTTTGATAGTTTTTTTTTTTTTTTTTCAATCCACCCAGCACTAATCAAGTTTTAAAATTATTTAACCTGCCAAAATAAAATCAGAAAGGCTAATAATGTTAATGAAGTGGTAAATACGTAACATATTGAAGGGAGTTGTATGGGGGTTCTTGCTCGTGTGCTCTCAATATTAAAGCTTGTATGACATAAGATCCCTTTTAGAATAAAAAAAAAATAAAAAAAAAAGAGTTGTATGACACTTTGTCGACTAAAATGTTATTAGGGAAATTGATTCTTAAGTAGAACGCCCATGTTTTTTTTTTTTTTTTGAAGAAAAAAAACCAGAGAATATAATAGCATGTTTCCATTACAAGAGCAAAATCAAAAGGTTTAGTAGAAAAAAAGTTTCTTGAAACTCACTTGCAAAAATACAGATCTGAGCAGTATAACCTAGTTGGTTTGTACCAAGTTGTGGTATATTTGGACAACTTGGCCGTTGTCTTTTTATTTTTATTTTTTTTTTGTAACAGTTATAACTTATCACTATTTTGAAGGATCCTTATTTTAAGCATCATCCTTTCACTGCGGACATTGATAGAATAATTTATTCATACTCTGGTTTGTGCTGGTTAATTCTTTTTATTTTTTTCAAACGTGATTTGAACTCTACAAGAATATTCTATCAAGGTATTCAAAGTTCGTTGAATTTTTTACTCTCTCTTCACGTTTTGTTCAAGAAAAAAAAAAGATTGTTTAGAAACTAAGCTTCTGGAATGAAAAAAAATAATAATTCATTACATACCAATATGAGTGGAGTATAATACTAGTAGTTACAAGCTCAGCAGATAGATGGAAAAGTCTGGTTAGCGTGCTCTAACATCTATGCAGACCACATAACAAAAGTAAAATACGGAAGAAAAGATAATAATAAATAATTAAATAAATAATAATACACGAAAGGTCTTGTGGATATCAATTTGCCGTGCATTCAATTTATGTTCTAGCTGGCATTTTTTTTTATTCTTCTGTGTTGACACTACCGTTGGCGATCCGACCCATCTAATATAACAGCGCTAACGGTTATTCTCTAGCAGCCTTTTTTTTTTTTTATCTCGACTTATTTAATTTAATGTGTATACGACCCAAAGTCTGCCAGTAGTCTCCCAAAAAAAAAAAAACTGTAGAATCCATTGGACCAATCACAAAGTATCAAGTTTTTTTCTTTTTTTTTGGTTTTTTTAATGTATACTCTGGTTTAGATATTAAAAGAAATGGTGAAAAAGCAGTAATTTTTATTTCATTTTTTTTTTTTTACTCAAATGGTATAGCAATGAGTCACAATTATCACTCAACTGACTCGGTGATTGGAAAAGCGTGGGGGTATAGAGAGAAATGGTGGGGTGGAAAAGAGAAAAAGAAAGGCAATTTTTACAGTACCTTTAACACCCTGCGCGCGGAGGGAGGATTCAGCATTATCGGCGAGTGGGTTAGTTTGTTTATTTATTTACACTCTAACTCCAGTTTAAGAAATCGAATGTAGACAGCGTTTGTAATTTCTTAATCGAAATATTTCTTGATCTATTTCGCCAGCTAAATTAGACATAAATTGACAATAAAATACATGACTATGTGTTTTAATCATCTTAACTACTTCTGAATATCACTCAGGCTCTTAATTTGCCTCTTTCTCTTGCTCAAAACTTGCTCTTAGCGCAAAATATCCTCTAAAGTTCGTTTGCACGCCTTATTCTGCTGTTATTCGTGTGATTGGAACTGATAAAGACACTCTAGAGCGTTCCTTGCAAAGATTTTAGGAAATGCTTTCATAATAGTACCATCTTCATCATCAATCCCAAGGTTAATGTCATTATAACCTATCTTTTTGATAATAATGTCATCTAAATCGTCTAGAAAGTATGAGTGTAGGCAGTAAAAATTCTCACTTTTGACAAATTTCTTTTTCTTTTTTTATAAAAAGATATTTTTTCATGCATAAACTCTATTTTTGTTAGGGTTATCAACCAAAAATTTAATTATTAGCACATGCTTACGTAATTTTTCAGAAAAAAATTTTTTAGTTCCGTAATAGAAAATAGTGAATTTTGTATGTGAAATTAATTCAGAACAAATTTTTGTTTTCTTGATATGAAGATTTTCCTACAGGGGGGTTTCTTAATCGGGGTTTTAAGTGTATTTTTTTTTTTTTTTTTCACAATTATTACGCATGTAGGTCGTTGGTTTCAAAGGTTTTGGGTTAACCCTTGACTCTACTCCCGACGGATCAGCCGCGGCTTTGCCACAGCGCAGGGCTAAACCTGCCGGGATCTCTCTCCTTTTTTTAAAACAATTCGCCGAAAATACAAAAAAACCAAAAATTAAAAATAAAAATAAAGATTACATATTAATGCTCCAAAATAAAGAAATACATAAGTAAAAAAAAAAAAAAACTTATAAGTATACAAAAGAGAGAACTGGCAGGTTTTTGGGGTATGGGTTCTTGAGCTGACGAGAAAAGGTGATGTAAAAAATATATTTAGTATATACATGTATGAAGTATAGCAATCTACTAGCGCTGAAGAAAAGAAAAAAAATGGCCAATTTAACTTCATGCTGGTTTTCTCGTTTAAAAAAAAAAAACTAAATCCTCGCTACTACTCAAGTTTTTACATAAGTTTTAGAAAAATCATAAATGCTCGGTAAAGAATATATATATATTTATTTATTTTTTTTAAAAAAAAAAAAAGGTACAAAATTCACAGGTCCTTGCTTTTGCTACTTTTTTAACAATGTCTATATATACTGTTCAATCCAGGCAGTCTTGGTACTAATAACATTCTTGATTGTATGCCAGATCACGCTCGGTTGCCGGGCTTTAGAGTCACGCACCCCACTGGGATATCAAGTTTGGTGATGGTATGTCTCATTTACAATCCAAGGTTCATGATTAAATATTTAGGTTGTTTTTTTTATTCGTATTATTGATTGTTTAAACGGCATCATTGACGTTACAGTTTTATGTAATAAAAAAAAAACTTTGTCATACTGACTTCGGGTATTTGTTATATATTCTTCATTCTTTCGTAAACAATGGCCGGGTGGTATTATTTATCCAGGCCATGCGCAACCTTGAGCTCATCAATAGTTGTCTTTAATTTTTTGTTTTCTGATTGCAAGTCCTTGTTATGGGCAATCAACTCCTCGACTTTGATTTCGAGCTGAGTCATGCGCTCTAGCTTTCGCGCGCGCGAGCGGCGTGCCGCAGCAGTGTTGCGGGCCCGCTTGACCAAGACACTGTCACCGCTAGCCTCGTCAACTACAATAGGCGAAAGAGGCGTAGACCGTGGCTTGCGGTTATATGCAGTGATGCCCAGCGCATCCTTCTTGTATTCGCCGGCAGATGGCTCAATTGCAATAGACGCCTGGTGTTTGCGCTTGAGCGGGTTCATGTCAGCCACGCTAGGACTAACATTAGGTAGCAGAGTAAGCTGCAGAGGCATCTCCATCTTAACCTCGGGCTTGACAGCCTCAGGCTTTTTGCGAATAGGCACTGGCGTCTTGGGGATAATGTTATTAACAATGGCAGGCTTGATAACGGGCTTCAGCTCAATGCTATCATCGTTAAAAAGTGAAGCCCAGCTATTGGAATCTTCAATCTCACTGCAATCAATGAGCGGTGAGCCACCAAAGGTCAACATCTCGTTGTTATCGATTTTAGCACCACCTAGTAATTTGGGGGAGATGGTATCGGACATGGGTGTCAAGAGATTGTTGGTACCGATAAGAGGCGAGTGGTCAATAAGGTCAGCGCCAGACTCAGTCTTGATAGGCAACATGAGAAGCTCCTCGGCTTGAGGAGTCAACAAAATGTTGAGGTCATCGTTCCAATTGACTTTGTGCTGAGCCGCTGAGAAGTTTTCAAAAAACTGCTCGCCCTTGGAGAAGGAGATTTTCCGTGGAGACGGAGGATTAACGATATTGTGCGATGATTCAGACATTTTTTGAATATGAGTTGTTCGATTTGATAATAAGAAATGAAAGATTCAAAAAGAAGAAAAAAAAACCGTTTGTAATTTAAAAAGAAGTTAATTAAATTCCGAGAATTGAGATTGAAAATATTGTTCTTGTAGTTGAGTATAATAGACCGACATTGTTTAACTGTTAATTGTTGATTCTAGTTCTAATGATGGACCGGAGATGCTGAGAGTTAGTAGGCAGACATTTTGACTGGACCGTTGAGTATTTCTTTTTGTTAAAACGGGAGAGGGATAGTTAAATAATATCTATGATTTATTGATAAGTTTCAATAGATAAAAAAAAAAAGGTTTTTTCGAAATAAATTTTTTTTGAAAGAGCGAGGAAATTCTGTTCAATAAATACTTGACTTTTCATTGCTGCGAAGACGGCGAAGATTAAATAAAAAAAAAATTTCAAAAAAAAAAAAAAAAAAAAAGAAAAAGAAAAGAAAAAGGTTTAGGGTTTTTATCACTTTTTCTTTTTCTTGTTGTCTTCATCGTTATGGCTTACACGGAACGAAACTCTGTTAATACTTTTACCAGCTTTTGATTTGCCGTATTGCCAAGCCTATCTTGACCAAATAGGATGGCTGCTTATATATATTCTTTCTTATATGGGAAAAATACCTAGCTGCAGCGGATAGACCGCTACAAATGGCAGAAAGTCTATACTCATTGCTTATCTCAGCTGTGCTATGCTGCTGATGTAAGAAGACGAGCCACAATTATGCGTGTGCACGTGAAATTTTGTTATTTTCGTTTAAAAGCTTACATTTTTTTTTTATTTTTATTTACTTTTCTATACCTTCTTGTCAATACTCTAACGTCGCTTGGTTGCTGCTGATATTATTTTAACGTGCCAGCAGCAGCTAGGACTTTCTATTCAAAGAAAAAGGAGGGAAAAAAATGAAAATAAAAATACACCTAAAGCCCGATCAGGTTGAGCCACTGTCGCTAAACTACCTCAATATATTCATCAGGGACCTCATGGTTCTAATATAAACTGCTAATAACGGCTTGAGTTTTCCTTGTTCACATAATATGAATGATTGCAATCCTATCAATACTCACCAAAATATATATAGACATGTATTTTTTTTTTTTAATACATTGCAACTTCCCCATATGCAACCTTGCAAACTGCATTTCATAAAAGTAAAGCTTTATGTGACCTTGTAACGATTTCATACAAGTAAAGCCTTATGAGACCTTGTAACCGCAAGCGTTTGCCCGGAGGTTTTTTTCTCTTTTCGTTCTGACCGAAAACGCGCCCCGATAACGGTGAAATTTTAATGCTTTAACCGTATTTGGATTTAGTTACATTGAGCAAACCGTAGCCTCTCTTGTTACAAACAGCCTAAACACGTAATTTATGACATAATCGTCTCGTTTAAGCTACTGTAAGCGCCATTTGCAGATTAATTCAAAATAAAGTTTATGCAGTACAGTGTTGATTAGTCATAATACGTCGCTTATGTAATAAAGCAGCAGCAACCATAAAACACGAGTGTTATAGCTTGTCGGGTGTGCTCAGATGGGGTCCTCCTCTTGAAGAATGGTTTAAGCTGCTTTTTCAACAAAAAAAAAATAAGTAAAAAAACAGCAGCCAAAAAAAAAAAAAAAGCCATCTCTGGTATCATGTTGTGAGGAGTTATTTGCGTATACTCGATCCGGGCTAGCTGATTGTCATAAGGATTATCAACCAAGATCAACAATAGTTTGTGAAGAGAAAAAAGCAAGAGGGGAGAGGGAAGGTGGTGATCTTGATAGCGTTGACAACTGCAACCCTCAAAGTATTTGCCGAAGGTTTGATAGAACTTTTTCACAGCAACTACAATTCTTAAAGTATCTGCTGGAGGTCTCATAGGACTTTTTGGCAACAACTCCTACCGTAAGTTTCTGAAGGGTTTTTTTTGGACAACACTACGCTTTCATGTCTACTCGCAAGCTGAAATATTGATAATTGTAGATCGCTTCAATGTTTTAATTGTTGTTGTTTTTTTTATTTTTTTTTTAAAAAAAAAAAAAAAGAAACTATCCAGAGCCTTTTCCAGTGATTAGCCTTTGCTAAGTCAACCCCAGGGCTCTTTCAGTTATTTGTGCGGTCGCTCCTTGGTTAACATGTTTGCCAGAGTCGCAGCATTAAAGAAAAAAAAAAGAGTTTATCAATCACAAAACTTCATGAGCCCGGGGTTCTAACATACGTAGTTAAAAGTTAAGGTACTTTGATAGCGGTATAGCAGGATTGTCAATTCCGGTATGAACCCCTTGATCCCGCCGGTAAGTCTGTCCGGCGGGTTGTGCTTAAAACCAGTGCTATAGCAAACGAGATCATAGACCCACTGGCAAGAACTAGTTTTAATTAAGATTCAGAGTAACAATGTTTGTTGATTTCGTAACAAGAGTTTGAGAACTTTATAAAACCTGGCGGACAATAACGATCTCCTAAAAGCAATGTCACAGTTGAGCCTAGGGAAATGATTTAGTTTGTGGGCAGTGGTTTATTATGGTAGTAATCACAAGACTTGCCAAAATCGGGATTTTGACTTAGTATGGAAAGTGCTTTGCTTCACCAAGCGATTTTTTTTTTTTTTTTTTTTTTTGTTTCTTTTGGATGATTTTTCTTTTGATGTTTTGCATTTGCCTCTGTTTGCTTTAATTCCTTTTTTTTTTTTAGGCTTTTGGTTGAAAAAATATTGGGGGCCTTTATGCAGATGCCGCTACAACTAACTTAAAAGAAATCAAATTGTGGCTTGTCGGAATATTGTGGCTGATCACTCTCTCTAAACAGCAAAAAAAAAAAATTTTTATGTGATACACTAAAATTATAATAAAATTATAATATAATTGTAATTATAATATTACTGTACTTGCAATATAATTATAATAGAATGATATTCAACATAAACCCCCTACAATGGCCTTTGCAACAGCATTAATGATGACAGCAACCAGTTATAATATACGCATTCTTTTGTGCGTCAGTTTCTCTTCTGTGACATTTGTTCAATTCTAGTCAAGGCGCACACCAGGTGGTTTAGAATGTATCGGCAAAAAAGTTGCCTATTTTATTTTATTATTACTTTTTTTTTATGTGGGTTAACCATGTTTTAATGAACAACACCTTTACTTTGGCAAAACGTAAGTAGCAAGCATTGAATAGATTTTTTTTTTTCAACCTTTTAGCTCATTGCTTATCGTTGGCCTTTTTTTTTTTTTTATCTGGCCGAAGACTTCCGTATACTAACACTACCACTATTGAGCAACAAGAATCTTCGTATCCAGAACTGTCTTTAGAACAACAAGGTAATCTCCGTCATCCAATAACCATCGGGGGGAGTCGTCTTCTACAATTTTTTTCCTGGTTGCCTACTAGACCTGCTCTATCGGATCTGCTAACTCTATCAGGCCATCGCCGCCAGTAACACTACTTCGTACATAGTTGACCACAGTTGGTAATTCCTGTTGACCACCTGTCTTAACTGCCAGATTAACGGGCTTTTAACTAATGTTTCTTATTTTTACTAGCCACCTATATATCGGAGGAAAGGTTCTAAATTTGTTTTTGATGAGTTTTGATTACTGACACTGTGTGTATGTGTCAATCTTCCCTTTTTGACTGATCTTTGTATTTTTTTTTTTTTTTTGCCTTCAAAGGTGGGTGGTTTTTTTAACAAAAAGGGTTTTTGCTCTCAAAGTTTGAAACAAACCTGGTCGATTCTGGACGACTATCCGTTTTCCTCTCTCTCTCTCTCTCTCTTTTTCTACCATTAGTTTTATTTTGTTTTTTCTCTCTTTTTAAAAAAATTTCATAATCTTAAACCTAGCAAATCATGATGTTAATAAATTTCACTAGTATATATAAAGAAAAGCAAAATGTGCCGTTGTATTATTTGGATTTTAATATTGGCCATGGTTACTGACATCGGTCAATATAGAGATACTTAGAACAAGATCCACTAATGCGAGCAGTCATGATGACTGGACCATTTTTGCAAGCCATGTATATGTGTATATCGACTTTGCTGCTGCAATCCAGGGCAGGTGTGGTTGTCTATCTTTCAAAATGCTTTGCTGGGTTGACAAGTCCAGTCATCATCAAAACGCCCTTGAGCTTTTTTAGAAGGAATTTTTTTTTTTGGGACAAGCCTGAGCTACCAGTCGTAAGGATTCCCTCACCCGGACTCACACACGCCAAAAATTATATACAGTAGTTTTTTTTTTTTTTTTGTTGGTTTTTTTGTTTTTGGTCTCTGGCTCTCTCGTTCCTCGGGCCTTTTCTACTCATTAGCAAGCAAAATCATTATTACGGGCCAGATCAATAAGAAAAAGTGGCAAATTGTCAAGAGTTTTTAATAAGTATCTTTTTGTTTCTTGTCCTCATGAAAAAAAAATATATATATATTGATTAATATCAACCTTTAATTATTTTAAACAATTAAAACTTATTTGGTCCTAGGTGAATAGGTCTTTAAAGTGCTAGGTTTAGCTCTTGCCCGTTAAAATCTTAAATGAAAACTAATGATTTTAGTTAAAAGGTTCAGTTCAATTTAACGAGACATCACTTCTGGAAGCTTGTATAGGCACAAAAACAAGCTTCTCTCTGAGCTGCAAAGTTTATTGTAAAGCTTACTGGTGTCGGGTAAGTCTCAATAATACCCGGGGTGGCTACAACTATTCTTTTTTTTTGACGTCTATCAATACCAGAGATAAATTTACTATCAATAAAAAATTCGCAAAAAAACCTGGGTATCTCCAGGTATTGGTGCTTTAAAGAGAGAATTTAACAATAGGGCCCCCCACTTGTTAACAGTTAAAAAGCAAGCCATCATCAAAATGAACTATTGTCTCAAGTCAAAAAAAAAAAAAAAAAAAAAAATCCATAAAGAGCATTTTGATAGGCCCCAATATTCATGCCATCATTAGTTCTAACAGCTTTTGAAACGGCTGGTTTAGATTATATACAGTAGATTTTAATCAGACTTTTTCATATAATGGGGGTGGGCTATTTAGCGAGCGCCCAGACCCCACCTCTTGACCTACTGGGCAGACCTCATAGTTTATCTAGCTCGTCTTTGTGATTGGCCCCACACCTCATTACTCTAGCAGCTACGGTAGTTTCCGCTGGCAGTTGAAACACACTCAAAAAAAAAATTTCCACGCCAGTATATGTTAGATGTACTGGGAGGAGGAGGGTCTGTAGATGACATGCAGTTGCCAGCAATCAGAATTTACCTGGTGCCGTACATATCATGGGCTAGTATGTAGCTAAAAAAGGAAGCCTTGCAAAAAAAAAATTAAAAGAATTGAAAAGCAAAACGATGACACTTGCTCAATAGTAATTCTGAATCACACTGAAAAAAAAAAAAACCGATCAAACATGGTAAGATGCTTATCTTCTTTTCTAGTAACAGCATTTAGATTGAATTGGCCGATTCATAGTATACAAGGTTTTGTTTTGAATAGTCAAAAGCCTGTCTGGTTTGTAAAAAAAAAATGGCTTGTAACTGCAAACGCCTTTTGTTCAGCTGAAACGAACTGGATACTATAAAATACGTTGTATTTTTTTTTTACCTAGCATTAGGCACATTAATGAACCACAACGGTAAATCTTATTATGAGGATAACTAACATCTTTCTTTCTTTAGCTTCAAAAAAGGTTTAGTTGAACCTGAGTATAAAATTTTTCAAGTTGCAGTAAAGCTACTCGGTTACGTCAAGTTGTTTCTAACTGTCAAATTTGTTTGGGTTTTTTTTTTTTTTAAGGTTGGCCTGGTAATAGACGCACTGTCATACAATGTCCCTGTAATCATAACTCACAAACCTGTATTTGAGGTCTTTGACAAAGCTCGTTTTATGGCCATTTATATATATTTGATATTATGAAACTCTGTGGGTTATTTTTCTATTGTGCTCTACTACAGGAACAGCTGGTGATGCGTCTCAAAGGCCCATTATTCTGTACACACACCGTTTTCTACAATAAAATAATACATCAACCTTTTGAATTTTTTTTTTCAACCAGATCGTTATGTCAATAGGCTTGGATCTTGACTATAGATGAGTGTATACAACAACCCCAAATATTGTCCTACTATCGATACTTGGGATAGGCAATATATATAAAACAAACAATATGAAAAAAAAAGAAAAGATGTACTACAAAAGGCTTTTAATTCAACATCAATTACAGTGTCATTTTCAACATTTGCTGGGTGTTGTAGTAGTTTTATGGTGCTTAATTCATCGTAAATAAATTGTGCCAAAGAAATTAGCATATATAAAGATGCTGTATAAAACTTAAAATACTTAACGCCCTCATAGTTATTGACTTATTTTATTTTTTGAAGTTTTATTTAGTTTTGGATTCTTCTGACTGCGGTAGTAATAAGGATTAATGTTTGAAAACTTTTATGGATTTTTAAGCTTAGATATCCAGTATACAAAACTGGGCCAAAGCTCACCTTACCACAAAAAGCTCTTAAACCCTTGCACAAAAGTAATGAGGGTTTAAGAAGCAGCTTAGACTTTTAAAGCAACCCCTGGCTGGGTTCATGGACTGAGTTGTATATATATATGTCAATTTTTGATGAAGTAAGATTTTTTACTAATGGTTAATTAATAATTTTGTGCAAAAGAAATTTGCAATTCTTTTTTTTAAGGTGTTTGATTTCAGTAGTTATCTTGACCAGATGCTACTGTATCTGGGTCAGCGAGAGTGGACTTCTAATAGTTAAAAAAAAAACCCATCAATCTACTGAATACTAGAGCAATTAGCTCACATACTATTCAGAGAACTTCAATGGCTTTTTTTTTGTTTGAACTGAAAATAGATGTACTTTTTTCATTTATAAACTTGATGTTGGTTGAAAAAAAAAAAAACCAATAGGCTTCAAAAACACTATTGATTTTTTTTCTCGCATTCATCCCTTTTTTTCAATTCAGAGGGTTCATTTTACAAGTAACTGATGATAATCAACATTAAGCTTTTGCTGACGGCCAATACCGCACTGTGGAGGATCTCAAAGTTTGTACAATATCTATACCGCGAGTGCGGTATAATTGACTGTGTATTTAGTACAAAAAAAGTAAATGATATTTTTCTAAATTGCTTGTAACTGGCATTTAAGTGCTGGTGAAAATGAGTGATTTTTAGTTGAGTAGTATCACTGATGCTCAAAGTCAGGAAATTCGACAAGCTTTTGCATGCATATGTTTCTTATTTATTTTCTTTTTGCAACTTCTCCTTGTCTAGATATCATCAGAAGTTGATTATGAGTTGCGATCAATGAGACCATATTTCTATCATTTAGTGCCTACCAGTATGAAATATTTTCTCTATCATTTTTTTTTTATATCCTTATCGCAATGCAGTTCGCAAGACCTGTTTTCATTCCTTCAAACTTGGATTGTGTGAATCTTTTCTGATGCAATATTGCACTAATTTAGTCATACTGTATTAAAGCAGGTTTTTAAAACTTTCTAGGTTGCCGGGCTCGGACATAAAACTAGATTGTTCATCAACAACTTTACAGCGTGAGAATGTGTAAATAAATAGTCGTTTACAAAAGTCCAAGGGTCACTTGGTGGTATGTTGTTAACCTAATTACAGAGTACCGTAATTAGGTACTGAATACCAACTTGAAGTGTGGTGACTCCAAAAAAAAAAAAAATTCTAGGAGCTCATAATGACGCAATAATGAAAACATCAAATCCCGAGAAATTGTCGTTCAGCTTAGTTGAATTGTGAAAGAATAATATCCGCGTAGGTTGTGTCATTAAAATAATAGGGACTGCATGGAGCCACTAGTCACAGTTATGAAATTGCTGGAATGTTTTTTGAATATATACTATACAATTGTAGTGAAATTTCTAGAATAGAAAATGTTCATTCTTCAATGTCAGCATTTAAAATAATAGTTGTGCTGTATTGAACATGTCAAATTTCAAATTTCATTAATTTTTCTGAATCAGACAAATATAATCTAACAACCTTTGAGCACCCTTTACCTAACTTGATAACTCCAGTCTGTACATTAGTTTTATAGAAACCTTTGATTTTTTGACCATGTTACATAAGTTGGTAAACGTTTCTAATGATGAGAAATATCCGAAACTGATGATAAATGCTGGTTAATCTTCAGAGAGCTAGAATCCAACGCTACCCTTAAACATTATTTGTACTTCAAAAGCACTAAACTCATGTTTAAAGAACACTCCCAGTTTGTTAATTTTTAATATCAATTCATATATAATTTATAAGCAGTTTTCAGTTTTAAGCACTATTACCTGTAGGTAATTTACATTCAAATATCAAACTTGAGACTTTTGCAATAAGCAAGGGCAGCTCAACACTGTATATATAGTTTGGGTTCCAGTTTCACAAATTCCTTTTATTCTTTTTTTACACAGAAAGATTTTTTATAGTTTAAATGGTTGAGCTTTGAATAATTTTACTAATTTGCCTTGCTTCTTTTGTTTTTTGTTCCTATAAGAAAAAATAAGTATACATGGTAAAAAAAATTCTTTCATATGTAGTCAAGTTTGTTTTTCGATTTTTCAACTCACTAAAATCTCTTGACCTACTATTATCTTTTTACAGCATAGTTAGCTAGGATTTATTACCGGGTTGATTTTTTCAGTGGAATATACAAATGGCAGTGCGGTGATTTTCAAAGATTTTTTTTTGAACCACGAACGGGCTAAGGGGGTAAAGGAATGGGCGCTATTAAATGTCGCAACCCCTAATACCAGTTGGGCACGCTGCTTAACCAATCTCGTCACGATAAGTATAGATAATAAAATCTGTTCCTTTCTCTAATAATATTAATACTAAATCTGTTGATTGGCCCAATATTTGAAAGGTATAAAATGAAATATAATTAAATAGTATGAAAATAAAATAATATATATACAAAGACATTTAGTTCTAAATAATCTGCCTTGGCAGGGCCAGTTTAGCAGTTGTCTCGACAGGTAGTTGTGATTTTGACATTTGATGGCACCAAAATTGTCCTGATATTTTAAAGGTACATAGCAAAAGAGCGTAAACAGATATATAGTTTCAATACTCGTCTCGATGGAACTGACAAAATAATGCTCTCGGCTAGTATAAGTTTTGAATTATGTCGGGTTTCCCTTGATACACGGACTATGTTCGTGGAAAATTCGGTGCCATCGAAGTGAATAAAATATATAGTGAATGGCGCATTCCCCGCTAAAGGGTTATTTTTGTTGTATT
>JAJMRT010000284.1:0-30004 GCA_030558065.1 Geotrichum phurueaensis | reverse complement strand
ATTATTTACATTTAATTTAATAAAATACGCTTCTCGTTCTATGACAGGGAATAAGATGTCCGTTTCCTCCAAGCTTTTTCTGAAGCTTTTTGGCCGAATCCCAGAGATAGAAGTCAATCAGAATCGCGTTGATCTTAGACTCGGGGTACTCCTCTAAAATATATTTCTTGATTAGCTCCACTGACCAGATGCAGCAGCCTCGGATTTCTATCTCATCAGGACTACCCTGTTCCAGATACTTGAGTCCTTCAAGGTGGTCCTTAAGGTCTTTCGAATAAGAAATACAGTTGAGAGTGTGGAGGATCTGAGGGACGCGATAGTCTGCAAACATAGTAATGCTGTCAATGTCAGTGAATGTTCCCCATTGCTTGCCATTGAAGCATGCCCACAGATCAGACACCAAGATCTGTGCTCTCTTCAGAATTTTTACTGGAACACATGTTAATAGCTGTTGGATCTCATCGGGAATAAATAAAACTTACCTTCTCTTCCCTTGTAATTTGAAACATCTCTAAAGCTCTTAAAGTTCTCTGCTACTAGATTTACCAGCTTCACAGAGGAGTGATCTGCGAGAGAGATGATATCAGCAAAGGAGTCGACACGAAATTTCTAGAAAACAAGTGTTAGAAAAGTTTCCATATGATTGAACGACAAACAGATACTGCACATACCGTTGTTAACACCTTGCCAGCCTCTTTCATAACCTCAAACCTGTTTTCAAACAGTGGAACCTGTTCTTCAGTTTCACTCTTGAGCACCTTTGCTAAGACATCCTTGGTAAAAGCTGGGGATGCCCAAAATTTTGGTGAAGTGATTGCAACGCCAGCGTCAAGAGCTTTATTGATGGCTGCCACCAGACTCCAGTATCCCGTGTAAAACTCGTCTTTGTATTTCACCGAATATCGCTGAGAACTTGGATGGCCAGTGTCACTGTCATCGTAATCTGACCAAAAGCTAAAGTTTAATAAATCTACCGTAAAAATCCAGTCGACAGTTTCTTTCTTTTTTTCCTTGGGATTCAGAGGATGGCTTGCCCAGGTTTCTGTTGAGTATTGTTGTAATTTCATAGACTCATAGATGGACATAGCTGCTTGCTTGCACCCTTTCTCTGAGACAAACACTTCAGTTGAGTTTTTCGCAATATACTCAGCAGAAGCAACCACTCCTGTCGTCAACTCTGTAGACATTTTGATAGATTATTTGTTTAATGGCAATATTAGCTTGTTGATGTCATTTAAAATCTCAACTCTTGGTAGCTGAAGTATTAAATGTTTAAAAAAAATTTTTGATGTCTAATTATGAAATAAGACTAGGCTATGTATACATCTGCAATATTACCTACATAACGTAGTAAAGCTCAAAGTGTGCTAACAAAAGAAAATGTACGGCTGAAAGGTAGGGTAAGTTACTGAAGCAAGTTTCGTCAGCTAGATGATTAAGAACGCATTTGAGGATTTAAAGTACATAGAATCAAATATATATAACTAACGACCCTTAAAAACTGGAGTTCTTTTCTCAGCAAAAGCGGCAAGCGCTTCAAACTTATCCTCCGTGTTAACTACACGCTCGTACATGGCGGCCTCCCACTCAGGTGAAGCGCCACAAACAGCTTTCTTGCCAGCAGTGAGCGCGAGAGGCCCACCCCCACTGATTTCACGAGCTAGTTCAAGAGCTCCCTTGTCAGCATCTTCAACAGCACGGGTTGCCACGCCAAGGGCCAAAGCCTCTTCTGACTTGATCCTTCGGCCAGTCAAAATGAGATCAAGCGCTCTAGACTTTCCAATTAGTCTAGGCAACCGGTAAGTACCACCAGCACCAGGAATAATAGCAAGACGAGTTTCTGACAACCCAACTTGAGAATTTTTGCCTAAGACCCGGAAGTCAGTAGCCAAGGCAATTTCAAGACCACCACCCAATGCAACACCGTTAATAGCCGAGATGGTAGGAATTGCTTGATTTTCAAGAAGATCCAAAGTATAATTGAGTTTTTTTAAGAAGTTTCGGGTGTCTGTGGGAGTAAATGTTTTTCTTTCTTTTAAATCGGCCCCTGCACAGAAGATGCTAGGAGTAGAGGATGTAAGAATCAGTGCTCTGGTGTCTTGAACCAGGTAGTCCCGATGAGCTACATCAAACAGCTCATCAAGAAGCTGTAATGAGATGGAATTCTTAGCCTTTGGTCTGTCTAAAGATACAACACATATATTAGGGCCATTGGGGGTGTCAGAAACTTCGGTTGTGCTGTTGTCAAGTGAATGATACTTTATTGAAAGAGAAGCGGGAGGTTGACTCGAGTAAAACCTGGCTCTCGAGAGAAACTGAACCGCACGCCGGGAGAAGAGCTGTTTAGAGTAGAATGATTGAACGAAAGAGACCATTACGTAGAAATAGCAAAAGAAAAAAAAAGGAAACTGAAGGATAAGTCTTGCTGAATTTTAACTAGCATTTTGAAAGGATCATGATTTGTTTATATACTAGAAGAGATCTTTGGATCTCAAGCATTTACTCCACATTTTTTGAAGCCTTTGACTGTTTCTCTCTTAAAGTTTTCGGTCTTAGTAACGGTGGTGTAGAAGACCATTACCACATTGATTCTACAATGTGGGGCTTATGACTAAATATATGATTTGAGACATAAACCATTAGGGCATAGCCCTAACTGAACCATGCCAAAATTTTTGGAACAACAGTCCCCCAACAAAACTATCGTAAAAAGATAGAACTTATAGTTTGTGACAAATAAGATTTATTTCTCAAAAGGGTTGTTGCACTAATTTATATTTGATGTCTCACTATTAAAAGCTATAACTGAGCCTATTAAAACGCATTATCCACTTTGGTAAAAAATTTGAGCTCCTCATACATATCTGGTTTTAAGTGTTAAAGCCAAACGATGCTAATACAAACACAACCCTTGCCCTATCTAAATTTAAGCACGTGATATGTAATTATTATGGATTATGACTTTATTACATCATCCCATAGTAAAGAAAAAATGCGAATTTTTTCAGTGCTTATATGAAAAAACCTCTTTTTTTGAGAAATGTATCACCCCCTCTTCCCCCATTACCGTTATTCAAATCAGCAGTTTATCACAGTACAAAATGTCTGACGTCGAAGTCGAAGTTGAAGTTGAACACCAAGAAGAACAGGTTGTTGTCTACGAGGGTTTCACTCCCCTCCCCGCCGACCTTATTGCTGAGTCTGGCTCCGTCAAGCTCTTCAACAAGTGGTCTTTTGACGATGTTGAGGTCAAGGATGTTTCTCTCACTGACTACATTCAGATCAGAGGTGCCGTCTACCTCCCTCACTCTGCTGGCAGATACGCTTCTAAGCGTTTCCGCAAGGCTCAGTGCCCTATTGTTGAGCGTCTCACTAACTCTCTCATGATGAACGGCCGCAACAACGGTAAGAAGCTCAAGGCTGTTCGCATTGTTCAGCACGCTCTTGAGATCATCCACCTTCTCACCGACCTGAACCCCCTCCAGGTTCTTGTTGATGCTATCATCAACACTGGTCCCCGTGAGGACTCCACCAGAATTGGTTCTTCTGGTACTGTCCGCAGACAGGCTGTTGATGTTTCTCCCTTGAGAAGAGTCAACCAGGCTATTGCTCTCCTGACCATTGGTGCTCGTGAGGCTTCTTTCAGAAACATCAAGACTATTGCTGAGTGTCTTGCTGAGGAGCTCATTAACGCCGGTAAGGGTTCTTCCAACTCTTACGCCATCAAGAAGAAGGATGAGCTTGAGCGTGTTGCCAAGTCTAACCGTTAATCAGCTTATTTATATTATGTTAAATTTATGATAATGGTTGCAAGAACGTATGGAATTTGACAATACCTTTGCCTACACTTTCCTTTTCATCTGAAAGAAAAACCTCTTGTAACAATCAAAAATATGTGTTATGACCCTTGCATTTTTTTTTTCTTGGCTGAAATACCTTACTTTCCATTACTGTAGTTTTTCACGAATTTTCTCGTTTCGATTTCGCTTTTAACCATACTAGAGCGAGAAGTTTGTAAAGAAGGTATCAGAGATGACAGTAGACCCAATAAATACTTGTTGCAATTAAGAGACCCTTGCCAATTTGAATTATTGACGAGAGGTCCTATTATGTAAATTCTATTAGGCAGGCTGTTGATGCGCTGAATTTTATAAACCAGTCTTATTTATAGCTACAAGAGTTCATCTAAACCAGGTTAAATTGGTAACTAGCTGGCAAGTAGGTACTGATTTTCATTACTGTTTAGTTATAAAAGCTAACATTAATAGATAATAACGCACCCGCTTAAAAAATGTAAGGCTTAACCCACTCGTTGGTAGACTTGAACTGACTAGCAACAGTAGAAGAAATAAGACCTTGAGTTTCAGCTTCAACAACACCAGCATGAACAAAGTTCCACAAGGCAAATGCAGTAGATAAGTCATCCAGAACACCAACAGCTTGTTTGAACATGGTAGTGAGTTCTGACTTAGCGGCCTTTATCACACCAGGGATCTCAGCAGCAGTGGTGTTAGAAGAATTGATCTTGTCAAAGTAAGACTTTGCAGCAACACCGGTCGCGGCATTAGGAACTCTAAGAAATGGCAAATCCTTAGAAACGTGCGACCAGTCTTCGTTCTTGACTGCAAGTCTATCAGCATCACCGTTAGCAAGCAAGGAGATCAAGTTAGACTCAATAAGGCCACGATAGCTGGAGGTTTCTTTCCACACAACGGACTGGAAAGCAAGTATATTGTGTGATAGTGGACCAGAAAATCCAGAAGGCTTGTGCTCTAGAGAAATAAATGTGGCAATACGACTGAGCAACAAAACATGTGCTTGAACTTCGCTACTTCCCTTTTCAGGACCACCGGGGATGGCAGGACTCAAGGCGGTGGAGTTCAAAAACCCATCCTTCACGAGAAGGAGCGCCAAAGTCAATGCTTCTTGAAATCTGGCGTCATCGGCAAATTTTTCAGGAAGGCTAGTAAGAATCTTGACAATAACTTTTCCCCAGGGTGTCAAGTGGTGATCTTGAGTGAAAAGACCAACAATTTGCAATGCTCTTAAAACAGCATTCACAGTAATTTCTTTGGGATTGTGGGGCTTCCAAACGGTAATAGGCGCAGGTCCTTCAGCCTTCTTATGAATAGTAGATTCAATAAAGGTGATAGCCTCGTCCTCCTTGGCGCCTCCTTCAGCGTAAAATGGCTTGAGAATATTAAGCAAGTTGATCTTTTTCAAGATTTCACCATAAGAACTTTCGCTGATCTTCCATGACGATACTTGGTGATAAAGAGTTTGCGGAGCCTTATTGATAGTAGTTTCACGGTTTTGGTCAAACCATTGAACGGTCTTGATAGGTTTATGTTGGTAGTAGCGATGAAGAGACTGAGACAGAAGAGAGAGACTCTTGGGATACACGTCAGCATGAAGATGCTGCAGGAACCTACGGTACTGGCTGTTGACCCCGCCATCTAAGGGTGCAAGCTCCACCAGCAGACCAGAAGTCAAAACATCTAAAAGCTCAGTTCCAATCAAACCATGGTAAATGTAGAAGTAAATTTCGTCAGGCAGTCGCTGGCCGATAAACTCGTGAATGTCGCTGGGTGTATCTTCAGCAGCTGAAATAGGTTCAGCCTTACCAGTATCCTTGAATACGGGCTGGTATTGAATGGCAGCATAGGCCTTTTGAAATCTTTCGAAATAGGTGATCGGAGTAACACTAGTGTCAACAAAACCAGAAATAGTAGCATAGGGGGAAGGTGAGAGAATAATTGATAGGGCGATTTTAATAGGAGCCGAAGCGTTACCATGGCCGCCAGTAGCCGCCAACTGCTGACCAACTAACGGGAATGGCTTTGGGCTTACCTCACAGCCAACAAGAATACAAGCCTCAACAAACTGTTCGTGATTGACGCCCATGTTGTAAAGTAGTTGAGACTTGGGGAGCCAGGTGAATGAACTAGTTTTAGTGTCGATATGCACAATCAGTTTTTCGACGGCAGTGTACATTAGAACATCTATAGCACCATAAATGGCATCAATGTATCCCTCATTGTGTAGATACACAAGCTGAGCATGCGAAGTGTAAGGCGCAACAGCAAATTCGATATCATTTGAAGAAAAATATTCGATCAAAACCCGCTTGCCATGTTGTAAGTAGTCGAGATCTGACGAACCCACTTGGTTGAATTGTTTCACGGCCTGATCACCGCGGCCCTTTTCGTATTCCTCCCAAGCTTGAGCTCTTTTTTGAGCTGAGTTTGTACTCAAAGCGCCTTGAGAGTGGCCTGTGAAGGGTTTGTCCACGGTGCTGATAGCAACCGGTAGACCGTCAAAAACAAAAAGCGGTGTGATGTTGAGCGCCTTGAATGCGGAGATATCGTGTTCAATTTGATCTATGAGGCTTAGAGGGAAACCACCAATAGCTTGAACTAAAGGCTCTGATTCATTTTGAAATAGGTGAATAATATAGTGTTTAGCGTCAATACCAACAGTGGCTCCTTTTAAGGTGTTCAAAGCAATGGAATTCAGTAGCCTGTGTTCTGTAGCCCAGGCCTCGACAGTTTGTGCTTAAAACAAGGATATTAGCAATCTCAAAAACCCAGGTAAAAAAACTTGTAAAATAAGCATTACTTACTTCCCATTGTGATATTGATTGTTATTAAAAGTGGTTGAGTTAGTAGGATGATTCTAGAATAGCGGATATCGCGGGTGGTGGAAGAAAAAAATGAAGCGGTTGACGATGTCAAACAAAATGGAAATTTTAAAATAACCTAAAGTTTGACAACAACGCGCTTGTTTTCAGATGTGGGATATGTAGAACGACTACTATACTATTATCAAACTCACGTCACGTGAGTATTTCTGGGTAAATATTAAGCACAGGTTCTGAGCCCAATTGTAGTTGTTGAGCTTATTTCTTGCTGGTAATATCTACCTGTAAGTCAGGAGATCAATAAGTCAACGCAATGGCACACTTTCTAAGATAAAAATGTGGGATTTCTTATCAGATCTCAATAGAAATAGCTTAGATTTCTTGTTTTGATTGGGTTTTGTTTACGGCCTTCGTAGGTGAGTAGAAACTGCGTCTCTCGTTAGTGCTCGCTCATGAAGGGTTCCTCAGTTGATAGGCGCGGACGGTACTCTGTTACCCCTCGCAAAGAAGACGCATATCTGATGCTGAACAATACTGATACTTAATTGTATTTGTTTTTTTAGAAAATTCACTGGCAGTAGAAACGATGCTAATACTCCTGTTGTTCTATCTTCCCGGTGCTCCGAGTGGGTGGCCTTGCGTGGTCTCTCCTCTTCCATCCGTTCCTCCTATAACCACTTCTCCAAGGTTACACTGCACTGAACCTTACACAGCAACATAATTAGCAACATCTCATTAATCAACAGAGAACATCTTGTGTTTTGAAATTTGCACTTTAAGCTTTGACCAGGATTTGGTCACACGGCCTGGGTTAAGAACTCAGGCTGCTGTGACAGTATATAACATTACTACTGCTTATAGCTTTTAAATCGCTTTTAAATCCGTATTAGTCAATCATTACATAACCATATGTAATATTTATCTGTTATAACTTTGTAATTTATGACAATGACTTTCTTTGAATGAACTAATGGTTTGTTTGAAGTGCCTAAAAAAATATTGAAACTGAATTTAATCTGACCATTTTTCCTGGATATTTCTTGTTCAACTAGATCCCTAAAGTGGAGATCACGAAATAAAAACCATCTAAGATCCGTTTTCTTTTCTCTTATTTAACTTTTAAATTTTCTCATCATCGCACTGCTATTGCTAGATACACTTACTATCCACATTCTAATCTTGCTTTACCCACTATGTCCGAATCTAACATAGAGGCTCCTTTGTCAGAGTCTACGGTCTTTCTTTCCGATACTGCCTCTGTCAGGTCGCTTGAATCCACTGCTCCCGGTGAGCCGGAACCTCAAACTGAAGAAAAGACTGAGGAACAAACCGAAACCCCTAAATCAACTCTTAAGAACAAGACTGTTGCCATTATTGGTGCCGGTCTTGTCGGTTGTCTTGCTGCTCTTGCCTTTGATCGCAAAGGTTACAAAGTCAAGGTCTTTGAAGGTAGACCCGATGCCAGAACCCCCGAGCAGCGCAAGATTTTCAGCTTTAGATCTATCAACATGGCTGTCTCGGCCAGAGGTATCTTGGCACTGGAGTCTGTTGACAAAGCAATGGCCGACAGAGTTCTCAAAAACTTGATTCCGATGAGAGCCAGAATGGTTCACGATCTCGCGGGTAACGAAATCTCACAAAACTATGGTTTATACGGTGAGGCTATCAACTCAATTGATCGTGCCGACCTGAACTGTGCATTGCTTGATGAACTTGACGCTTCTGCTGATATTGAGACATTTTTCAATCACAAGCTTGTCCGTGCCACATTCAATCCCTCAGTTAAGATGACTTTTTCTGTCACTCAACCTATGGAAAACGACAAGTTCAGCAACATTTTGGAAGTTGATGACGTTGATTTGCTCGTCGGAAGTGATGGTGCTCACTCCGTTGTTAGATCACAACTCCAGAAGGTTGTGCGAATGGATCTTAACCAAGAGTACATTGACCACGCTTACATGGAATTACGCATCAACAGAATTCATGACGAGCTGAACGAGGAGAACAAGTTCAAGATGGATAAGAATCACCTGCACATCTGGCCTCGCGGAAGTCATATGCTTATCGCCTTGCCTAACACTGATGGCTCTTTCACTTCCACCTTGTTCGCTCCCTGGAAGATTGTTGACGACTTGGACACTGACGAAAAAGTTCTTGACTTTTTCTGGCGTGATTTTCCAGATGTTTTTGAAAAGGGATTAATGACTAAAGAGGATATTTTAAAAGCATTTCATGAAAATCCCCGTGGATCTCTTATCACCATCAAGTGCAGTCCTTACCATTTTGAAGACAAATGTATCATCATTGGCGATGCAGCCCACTCGATGGTTCCTTTTTACGGCCAAGGTATGAATTGCGGTTTTGAAGATGTCCGCATCCTGATGGAGTTGCTGGAGAAGAGAGACTTTAACGATATAAAAGGTTCGTTTGATGAGTACACTGAGACCCGCCACAAGGATCTTACTGCTATCATTGACCTTGCCATGCGCAACTATGTCGAAATGCGTGAGAGTGTTGTTTCTACTAGCTACAAGATGCGTAAGAAGCTCGACGGTATTCTGTCCAAGACTCTGAAAGATTATTGGCTCCCCTTATATACCATGGTTTCCTTTCGTCCTGACATTTCCTACTCTGAGGCCGTTAGAAGAGAGCGTCTACAAGCTAACATTGTTAGAAACATTGTGACTGGCGTCACTGGATTGTTCTTTGCTACTGGTGTAGTGACAGCCCTGAAGATTGCCCACAAACTTAAGCTTCTTCCCTCTGTTTTTGGTGGTAGATGCTGTAGATAAACACTCATCCTAGAGGTCTTTTTTCAAGTCTGGTGCTATTCTCTAAGACTCTTTCTACTTCCTTCTTTTTTTTTTTTAATGTGATAATGTGTGTAAATAAAACAAGAGTAGTAATATAAACTTAGATGTTTTTTAATTGTGAGGTTTTACTTAAGGAAGGGTTAACGAGTTCGTTCTAGTACCCCACCATGTGAGAGTCAACGACAGACCAATGGTTTCCAAAAGAGAGGCCACGATCTTGGCAAGAACCAAATCAACTGGTCTCTTTTCCAAAAGAACATTGTTCACAATCTGAGGGGTCTGTGAAATCAAAAAGATCAAGCCACCCAAATAACTGGCACCTTTATAGGTGACAGTACCCGTGAGGTTGAGCAGTGCTCCCACAGCATAGGACTGGATGGCAGAGCCAGTGACGGATGAGCCATAAAAGGTCAGGGCCGAAGCGGCCTCCTGAGACTTTGCCAAATCCTTGGGGGAGTCAGCAGACTTGGCCTTCTGGAAAAGAGCGCCAAAGACAGGGGCAGCGGTAATCAAGCTAGAGGCGTGAGTGAAAAGGGTACCAATGGCGATAGCACTAAAGAAATTTTGCATTAGAAAAAATGTATTTGATTAGGCTCAGCCGCAGCAGAGCAGCAGCAACAACGCCAGTAAGTACTTACCCAGGCTTGACAGGGGGCCAGTAGTGAACAGACATGTTAAATTATATTTGCGTGTATTAAATTAAAAGTGCCAAAAAAGGATGTTGGTCAAAGTCGAGAGGAATCAAAAGCTGATTTAAGAGTTAGGAACTGAATTGTTTGATATAAAAGAAGAAGTTTGACAGAAAAATATGGGGAAAGCAGATGGTATTTATAATTTTTTCTTTCCCTTTTGTGCAAACAAAAAAGTAACACGTAGAAGCTCAATTCCAACACTTGTGAGCAATCTCTTGGTGTTTTTTTTTTCATATCATCTCATGAAATTCTTTCAATTTAAGGAACGCAGTAGCGCTCTAGTTACCATAGAGTTTTCATATAGCTGAGTTCTAACACAGGGGATGTACACACAAGCGTACTAAATAGCTTTTACAATTTATTCTCATGATCATTGTTGTTTAAGTGGGTGGACTCAATGGGGTACGCTTTGACCAAGAACTTTCCAAACAACCTTCTTATGGCCATCTTAAACCACCTCGACGGAATTGAGTACAAAATAACCATTAGATGGTGTTGACCCCTTCTGACTCCATCTTGTTGGGAGAAAACCCCAAGAAACCTTCTTTGGGTCCAAGTCATAGCATTTCATTTTTCTACTCCACACTGTTTACGTAATGGACTAGCAAGCATTTGCCCAGCCATTTAATAACAAAAAAAAGAGTGTATATATTGAACAAAACTACATGCTGGATCTAGCGCAAGCAGTGATTCTCGGAAAACAAATTCGTTGATAGTTTTATATATAAAGTGTCTTCAAAAATAACAGCTTAGCTCTGAGGCTGCGTTACCGAGTGGTCAATACATAGTTATATGTCGATGACAGAAATAGATTGATATTTCTAGTAAAGCAAGACTCAAAAGGTCTATGGCATAAACAGCGATTGTTTAGAAAAAAATCATTAAAGCTTTCAAAATCTTACAGGAGCACAGCAAACATGGGGAGGTTTTAGTTGCCAAACTCTATCCCTCATATCAAGTTTAACTGTGTATTTTTAGAATATAAGATGAAAATGCGCTCTCAATAAAACACAATGACAAACACTTCATGGACATTGAAATGCATCAAAGAGCCTTCCCAAATAAAGAACTATCAATTCTCAAACTGGATTGTAATATTTTGGCTAAGCTTAAAACCTATTGAAGGCGTCGTCGCTGCCTTCACAAGGGAATATAAAGTCACAACAAACAATTATAGTAGTATATCAAAAGAAAACCTGTGTATTGCTCTCATTTCTAAAAAGGGTTTATGTAACAAATAATTGAAATGACCAAAGCGCAATACAAAGGAATCATTTAATTGATACATGGCATCTAAATATCCAAAAAAAAAATGAACAAAAAAAACTCTATTTAAAGAAGTTGAGACAGACGAGTTAGCAACGGTAATGCATGTTCATCATCGATGCAGAGCCATAGCAGATATTAAATATTCTAAGTGCTTTTACCACCGCAACAATAAACCGTTTATTTACTAACAAAAAATTAGAGATGTGCAGACCTGAAATAGCTTGCTCAAGAGATGACGAGACACGGTACTCATGGAGGGTTTCAATGGGTTGGGGTAATTTCTTCCATACAACTCCCTTGAGTGGTGGAATAGTATTAGCATATTTCACCTTGTATTTCGTAGTCTAATTGCCATTCATTGCGTGAAGCCAAACGCAAAATACTTTTCAGCTTTTGCAAAGTTTTGTGTGATTTCTTATTGCAATCATAGTTTGGCTGTTTCCACGGCGGACGCTTGCTCTAATACTTGTCGTCATCAATACCATCTATATGCTTGACTCTTGCAAACAAACTTTTAGGGTCACCTTCTGCCGGCTTTTGCGGTTGGAGAGTTTCCACGCAGGAATTCTCGGACTTACGGCTCGAATATCTTTGATGGCAAATCAATTGCGTACTTTTTTATTTGTATGTCCACCTGCAAAATTTTGGGGTCTCATTGCATTGGCTTGATCGGTGCAGACCTAAATGCTCCCAAAATCCTGCGTAAAGTTGTGTCCTAAACTTTTTAAACTTCAGCTTTCCATTAACCTGAAATAGTAGTAGTAATGTTAGTAGTGTTACCTGTTTATTTAGGTGTCCCATGTGTAATTATATACTAAGAAGACACCAGGCTTACTAGGGTCTGGAGCTATTTGTAGCGTGCTTGTATCTGCAGGCGCGAAAATTTGAGAAGACCAGAATTTTCACATGAGTCGCAAACTTCCTTCTTAAAGGGAGATTAGTGCCAAAAATCTTGATGAAGGGAGCCCGCTCAAGTTGTTTTTAGTAAGCCAAACAAAAGCTAAAACCTACCTGGTGCCAATGTCGGTTTCCGCAAGTGTTACTCAGTAAAAAAAAGCACTGTCCCGGACTGTAAATTGATTACATGCTTCCCTGTTCTGGGACAGGATCCTCACCCAGCAGTCGGGTTATTCTTCTAAAATCAGCAATTTTCTCTAAAGTGTGGCCTGGAGAGAATTAGAACCAAGAGCAGTGTTTAAGGGTCATATTCTGTGTCCCTCAACACTCGGCTCCACAGCCCCGGATCTTCTAGTAATCTGTCAGTTTTTGATATCAAACTGGGCTAGCGTATTCACATATTGGCCACACAGCCAAAAATGTGAAGCTGTTTCATATTTTGGCAAAAAATACTTTGGTATCCATCATCATGATTTCCTATAATCTCCATCATTTTTTTTTTTGCTTTGGAGATGTCGTCATTTTGCGTGCTCTTGAAACTTGAGCCCTCAGGCAACCGTCACACCCAGCAATCTCAGAACCTTCTGAATTTATCTTTTGCCTAAGCCAGCTATCGGTAGTGTAAGTTTTCTTGTTACATCAAATAGTTACAAATAAAATTATAAAAAAAAAAGACGTACAAATAAGACATGAATTTTAAAACCATTTTTATGTCATTTTATTTGTATTTTATTTGTAATTATTTGATGTAAGGACAATAAATAAACTAATTATTTATCTATCTATGACATGCAAAGAAGGCATTAATTTCATAATCATTACCATGCTCTAAAGTTTGATATTGCTTTTCTTCAAGCTGGCGTTTTCCTTGACCAGGTCTTTCTGGCCTTGCCCAAAAAGTCTTAACTTGTAAAAAAGTTTTTGAATCATATTTTTGTCTATCTTCATTTGTTCTCAGATCTCGTTAATTTGGCTTTCGTTTATGTTAAGTCGTTCTCGGACTTTGTTGATTTAGATTTCGTCGGCCTGGATTTCTTGTCTAAGCTCCATAATTTAGGTCTCAACTTTCTCAGAAATGTAGAAATTTTTTTTTTGACATGCCCTTTGTTAGCGTGCTCGTCATGATTATAGATGGTAGTGACGAATGTGGTGGTCTTGGTGGTAGTGTTGTAATCGTTCGCCTGAGCCTCAAGGTTAATCTCACTTGCAAGTTGACTAATTTTGACGGTTTGGTTGTTATTCTAATTGGAAGATTATATATATATTTAGTTTATTGTCCTTACAACTTATTTAGCTATAGATAGAAGACATTTATTTCAGGTTTGTTGTGACCCCCATGTCTGGGGGGTCTATTCTGTTCGCATTTTGGTCTGTTCGCTTTCGATGGCGCCGAATTCTCCACAAATCGGGTTTGTGTGGCAAGGGAAACCCGTCAGGATCGTCACTGAGGTAGTGTGGCACAGTGGGAGGGGCAAGCCGATAAAACCTTGACAAGCTATGCAGTTACGCTAACCATCAGGTGGGAGGGCGCGGGGCCGCGCACGCATCCCAGGATTGGGACCAACTCGAGCCCAGCAGTGTAGTCACGCGGCAACGGTCTAGACGGCCAGTCGCAACTAATTTTGCAAAATTAGCTTCGCTGTTGGGGAGTCGAAAATTGGAAGATTAGAAGTTTTATCAAAGTTTTTGGATTCGGTTACGAGTTTGGCTGTGCCAGTTTCATCAAAATTGATGTTGCTGTCGGTGTTTTGAGACAATTTCTTTTTTGAAAGAAAAATCTCATGAACCTTTAGCCAATTTCTAATTGTTCTGCCTTATTGTGAAAACCAGTCTTTTCTCCATAAACTTGCAATTGTGTATATTCCCTTAGAAACCAGGTTTTGTGTATTTTTTCTGTAAACAAAACTTTTGGTAGTTAAGTTTGATTTTCAATTCTGCTGGTACTTTTTCATAGTTACGCTTCAATTATAGATGCTGACTTTCTTTGTTGTCATTAGAGAATTTTTGGCTTTGGCCGGTTTATAGACAACATGTTCTTTGAGAAGACTTCTTCACTGATAGATTCCATTTAGGAAGTCCAATGAAATGATAGACCCTAGAAATTTTTTTTTTTTTTTTTGAATCAATCATGACTTTTGAGCTGGCATGCTTACTTTCTTCCAAAGAAAAACGCTTATAAATCTTATCTGCTAAAGACTGCGTTTTTAAAATTCTCTGATAGCTCCCTGAAAATATTCTGGGCCTTATGAACAAGACATAAAGTTGCCTCATGGTCTGACCTAGACCGGAGCATCTCAATTAGTATTTCGCAACAAAAATAATTTCACATAGAGACGTATGTAAAAGCAGGGTATTGTTGTAGCACGAAAACCTATGAAAAAAACTTTTCAAAACACATAATACTAAGAGTTTTATTTGTGAGATTCTTATTTCAGGTGAAACGGCAATGGTCTCAAAACAAGTTTAGCAAATTCAAATACTAATTCTGGTTCCTTTATGAATTATTTTACTTAGTGAGAGATATTTCAGACACACAATATTTGATAAATAAACATGAAAGATTTCTCACTTGTAACACTACCATTTACTATTTCCTATTAATCAAACTATTGATAATGACTGTTGTGATAATGTGTCTAACAATTTGTCTATCGTGCTCAGACTCTTTCTCGCTTCACGACAAATTTAGAGATCAAACTATTTATTCTTTTCATCCAGTGGTTGTAATATTTCTACCTGCATATTGTTTTGATTCGCCCACAAAGGTAAATGGCTATTAAAACTAAGTCAGCCTCAAACAAACTGGATCAATTGTTTTTCTAGAGACTACTTGTGGATAGAAGGTTTTTGAGGTCGTTGATTCTGATGTTTGCACAGTACACTATCATAAGCAAATCCCTCAGAACAACTAAAGATGCTACAAAACTAGTTGCCATAATTGCACTATTTGCTTACTTTTTTACCATCAGTCCCGCGAGCTATTGCTCTTGTTCTCTTACTGGACACTGCGTCATAAATTTCTGCCTAATTGGGACAAGATAGGGCCCTGCTTAGGAACCCGGTAATGCTATCGATGTACGCCGCATTCCTGATAAACCTTATCATATCCCATTGCCATTCAATATTTTTTTATTGAAAAAGATAAACTTTTTAGATTCCTTCCGGTACCGTTTTTTCTTGTAAATAGAATCTCATACCGCCGGTATTCTTCTTTACAATTATTTAGCATTTATTCGGTGATTTGCCAAATTATTACCATGCAGCTGTTCAAACTGTCACTGCTTTCATTGCTAGCAATTGCACCCGCTGCCATCCGCGCCGAGATTGACCCCGCGCTCGAGGCCAAATGGGGCACCGACTGGCCATTCTCGGGAATTGCAACGTTTGCGCACCTTGAGACTGAGAAGTGTTTAATCGACCCTAGTGTTAATTATGACATTGCTGTTATTGGCGTCCCATTTGACACAGCTGTTTCCTACCGTCCGGGCGCGCGCTTTGGTCCACGCTCGGTGCGTTCGGCGTCAATGCGGCAGTCGTCGCTGCGCGGGTTCAACTTCCGCGCCGACATCAACCCGTACCAAAACTGGGCCAAAGTGATTGACTGCGCCGACATCCCCGTGACCCCCGTGGACAACCAGCTCGCTTTGCGCCAAATGACCGAGGGCTACGGCGAGCTTCTTGCCCGGCCCACAACCAATAAAAAAAACATCATCCCTCGCATTGTTGCCATTGGTGGCGACCATTCCATTGCTTTGGCAAGCCTACGAGCCCTTTCCAAGATCTATGGGCCTGTGACTGTCATTCATTTTGACGCGCACTTGGACACCTGGGCTCCCAACAAGTACCCCTCGACTTGGGGTGAGCCCGCTAACTTTACGCATGGCACTATGTTTTGGATGGCACGCCAGGAGGGCTTGCTTGCCAACAATTCGTGCATCCATGCTGGTCTGCGCACGCGCCTCTCCGGCGTCGACTGGAGCGACTATGAGGACGACAGCGAGCTAGGCTTTGCGCGTATCGGCTCTGACGACATCTTTACCAAGGGAACCGACGGCATCATTAAGGAGATCCTCGAGCGCGTGCCTGCTACGGCTCCTGTCTATCTTTCAGTCGACATTGATGTCATTGATCCCGGCATGGCGCCCGGAACTGGCACGCCCGAGGTTGGTGGCTGGCAGACCCGCGAGCTGATCCGCATCATCCGCGGCCTTGAGAGTCTCAACCTCGTGGGCGCTGACCTGGTCGAAGTCGCCCCGGCCTATGACCACGCTGAGATAACTGCCTTAGCTGGCGCCCAGATTATATACGAGTTGGTTTCCAACATGGTGAAAAAGGGCCCCGTGCTCGATTTCAAGCCGCTTTACCTCGACCAGGCAAAAGAGACCATCAGAGATGAGTTGTAAAAGAAGTATAATTTTTTATTTTTATTTTATTTTTTTTTTTAAATTAAAGCTTGTTATAAATTGGCATAGCTGTTACTGGTACTAATCACAATTTGCACGTAACCTACAGTTAAATGGGCCCTGGTTAAAGATTAGCAATGAACAAGAAGGGTTGAAAACGTAGAACTTGAAAAATGGGACGAATTTGATGACTACTACTATATTTCCGTCACTACTAAAGCATATGTTCCAAGTACTATATCACATGATATTAAAAACCCACGACTTCTTATTGGCCAGGATTGCCTCCCCAAAGCCACCACCAAATGAAAATTCGTGCAAAAAAAAAAAAAAAACTTTCTCACTTTCGCGCTGTCACTGCTTTTTTTTTTTTCTCTTTCCTCTATTACTTCTGGTATCAACACATTACCACCCATCCAAACCACACACACACATATACACGTCATAATGTCCGGAGGTCCCGTTCCTGCTGCCAAGGTATGTTTTTTTTTTTGCGCTGGACCCGTTCCGGGGGTCTTTATTTTTCTCCCTTTCCCCGATACGCTCCAAAGCACCGAGAATACAGCGCTAACAAAACAATAACAGAAATACACAGTCATTCCCAAGGGTATCTGGGAAAAGCTCAGACAGACGCTCACTTTGGTAAGTTTGCCTATGGGTGCTGCGAAGAATCAATCTGCGCGGCGTGGTAATTGAACTAGATTGACCGGAGATTCTAACCTTTTTTTTTTTTTTTTTTGTTTTTCAGGTCCCGAATAGATCGTCCGGTAACCCCATTGTGTCTCGTTTCCGTCAGCCCGTTCCTGCCTCGAGAGAGGAGGCGCTTTACTACAAGGATCCTGCGTCGATGCCCACCAACGACATTGCCGAGAACCCTTACTACGGCCGCGACCACCGCCGCAACTACCCGCAGATCTCGTACTTTGACCAGGCCACCGTTGCTGGTCTGTTAACTCTCGGCTCTGCTGCCAAGCCCCGCATTGCTGACGGCAACGCCGGCACCCAGGCCCTCACCGCCGTTAAGGAGGGCGAGGTTGAGCTCACTCAGGCGCTTGCACAGTCGCCCAAAGACGTTATTCTCGGTGAGGTCCTTAGCGCTGACGGTCAACCCCCTGTCCCTCCTACTCTTACCAAGAAGCAGTACAAGCTGCTTCCATTCTCCGAGCACGGCATGTACGACTTCAGATACCCCGTCCGCACTTTCAAATAAACAAGTTCACGCTTTTTTCCTTTTACAAAAAAAGATGCAGTTTTTGTGTTTTTTTTTTTTGAAAGTAGAGATAGTTGGTACTGGCCATAACCTTTTGCTGCCAGGTTTATAGCAGCCATGGTTTCTGCAGCCTCTTTTTTTTTTTTTTTTATTATTTTTATTATTATTATTCTTTGCACTGGGCCTGTACCAATTATTTTTATCTTTTTTGGATTTTGTGTGTGTGTTTGAATTATTATTATTTTGCATGTGTAGAAAAGTAGGGTTTTTAATTTTTATTATTCTTCATTATAAGTTAATTATCTTTTTTTTTTTTTTTTTTTTTTTGGTAGCAAAAACTGTCATGGAACTTTGGGGGTTGGTCTATTGTCCCGCTATTCACTTGCTAAAGGACTGCACCCTCTGCTAATTGAGGGTCGTAAGCACCTGAGAACATTGTCCCCGGGAGCTTGACATCAGGGTTCTACTTGATCTCAAGGAGGGCATTGAAACGGTGGTAAGAAGTTTCTCGACTCGTTACCGTCCCTCGGAAAATGATGGTCAGCTTGACAGCATAGCCGGCCAAGGTTTTAGCACAGGGTTGTCCTCCCCACTCAACCTAACGCACTGTAGTGACGGTCATGTCGGGTCTTCCTTGACCCCATGGGCTAGGTTTGGGAAGAATTCGGGGGGCCATCAAAGTGAATGAAGGTATATACAGTAAATGGCGGGCACGTTCCCCCGCAAAACGGGTTTTTTATTTGTTGTTGTATTAATGTCTTTCTAGGTATAATTTTTTAAATAGTTATTAAGGACAATAACCTGATTATATATATTGTCCGCTGTTTAGGCATTTTGGTGAAGTGGAAATATGAAAGGAGGATGCTTTGCCCGCGCAACAGAGGTAAATGAGCAAAACAAGTCTCAGCATTTTTTTTTTTTTTTTTTTTTTTTTGGGCAAGAAATAAAAAACAAGGGTTGTCTGTGGAGGAGCAAACAAAGTATCACGAAAATGACGGCCAACAATTGGTAGCAAATAACAATCGTTTTTTTTTTTTTTTTTTTATTAACGTAAGTGACATGTGAAATGGTAATATAAGGAAAATGGTAACTTTTCATCATCCCACAACCTTTCCATTTAATCAATTAATTGTCAACTACGTAAGATGTCACAGACAAATAATGAAGCTAGAATCCTTCTAGCTCTTCAAGCCTATAATAATGACCCAAAATTGAGTCTCCGACGCGCCGCAAAGCTCTATCAAGTCAATCACACGACTCTTTACTGCCGACACAACGGCATACAAGCTCGAGCTAATACTACCCCCAAATCACGCAAACTATCTAATCTAGAGGAAAAGATAGTTGTTCAGTATATTCTTGACCTAAATTTGCAAGGTTTTCCCCCGCGACTGGGTGGTGTTGAAGAAATGGCCAACCGATTGCTTGCAGACCGCGATATGTCACCCGTTGGCAAGCATTGGGCTAGAAGCTTCGTCAAGCGACACAAAGAGCTTGATACGAGTTTCTTTCGTAAATATGACTATCAAAGAGCTAAATTCAAAGATCCAACTATTATTTACAATTGGTTTTCGACCCAGAAAGGGTAATTTCGAAGCTTGATGTGCAGCTACGGACTCCACCGCCGGTTGAGGAGATCGTCCCCTCTACCCCTTGGGGTTCAAAGACCCCAACGACCGTCCTTGAAGCTGAATTACAATCTGAATACTTTGAAAAAAAAATCAAAAGACATCATAGTAGCTCCCCAGAGCCAATTTTAGAAGCGTTGAAGTCTTTTTCTAAGGGAACAATGGCAATTATGCATGACTATGCTCTAGTAAAAGCAGAGAACTAAGATCTTCGAAAAGCAAATGAGATACTCAGTCGGCGCCGGAGGGCAAAAAGAACCCGACTGATGAAAAGAGGGGTAATGACAGTTGAGAAAGGAAGGCAAGCAGTTGCTCAGCTAGATGTTGATGTCCAGGTAGCGGTTGAATCGTCGAAAAGTGGTGGTCAAGGAAGGTCGGCGCGACCGAAGGAAAGGCGCTGTGGAGTATACGGCAAGCTCGGACATAACATAAGAACGTGTCAGGTAGTGATTAATACGTCTGGAGAAGAGTATAGCAACTAGTTTTAAGTAATCAGATGGTTTGTTGTATTTTTACAGTGATTTATATCTTGAAGGTGAAGAAAAGTTACCATTTTCCTTATATTACCATTTCACATGTCACTTACGTTATACTTTATTCCAAAAGTAAATAAATGAATAAATAAAGTAAAAACTCCACTTTTTTTTTTTTTTTTTTTTTTTTTTTTTCATTATATAAACATATTTCTTTCAAAGGTTAAAAACAACAATGTACTCGTTATTGCAAACCCTTGCACCGAGGCCGCTAGCCGTGGTCAGCCGGAATTCCCGCAGGTTCACGGCATTTGCATCTCTAGCAGCACCCGCTTCCAGCGCCAAGGATTCTTCTCCTACTACCACCACCACCATTACCGCACCCGAGGTTAACCAAGTCTCGCTTAGTTCATTTAACAGCAACCACGCGCTTTACGACCGCGTGCGGCCCGACTTCCCCGCCGCCGCCGTCGACGCCTTGGTCACGGGGCTCATGCACCTCGACGCCAGCAACGCGGGGGCCACCCGCGTCGTCGAGGTTGCCTCGGGCACGGGCAAGTTCACGCGGGCCCTCGTAGCGCGCGGGTTTGCCAGCAGCGGCAGTAGCCTTGTTGCCGTTGAGCCTAGCCCCGGCATGAATGCAACGTTTAAAAAAAATTTCCCTGGCAACCAACCCCCAGTTTATCAAGCTAGTGTTTATGATTTAAGCACCGTGGTAGCGGATGCTTCGGTTGATGGTGTCCTTATTGCCCAGGCGTTTCATTGGTTTGGCAACGTGGCCGCGCTAAAGGCCGTGGCCAGGGTGCTCAAGCCCGGCGCCAAACTTGGGTTGATTTGGAACTATGAGGCTTTGGCGGGGTTGCCAGCGAGCAATTGGCAACGCCAGACCACTGAGTACGTTTGGCAATTTGACAAGGACGTGCCGCAGTACCGCGACCTTGACTGGATCACAGCGTTTACCGACCCCAGCAATGAGTACTTTGCCTACCCTTACGAAGAGCAGTTCATCACTCATACTGTTGCTATCCCCCGCGCCATGGTGTGGCCCTACTGGGCCTCGCGGTCTTACATTACCGCGTTGCCACAAATAAAACAAGATGAAATAAGAAAGAATATTGAGGCTATTGTCTTTGCTAAGGATATCCCCGCTTGTGATCTTAGTGAAAATGGTGACTTGATTGCGCGTCGCGGTACCCACATTCTTGCGGCTTTGAAAAAAAATTAAAAAAAAATTAAAAAAAAAAAAAAAAAAGGACTAGGTAGACGGGGGCTACCATAAACCAAACCTGCCAATATATATATACGGGGGGTTTAGAACTAGATTTAAAGAAATTAACAAAAAAAAAAAAATGCATAAACTGGTAGTCATCAAGATGAGAGAGAATATTACAACTAACAACTAACAACTATATAGATATATAAATGAAGATTATAAGGACAGTAAACTGATTATATATATATATATATAAATGAATACTGACAACCCCAAGACCCGGTTAAAATGTTCTTAATTTTATAAGCTGTAAAGTGCGAGTTCTGATATCACACTTAGCTATTGGTTTCTGGGGTCGCTCACCTTCAGTTGATTTTAGTGAAAAAAAAAGGGACTGCGCCATGTTTACAATCCCACAACCACTACGTTAACATTGATCAAGTTAATTGTTCACTATACGTTTTAACATAGTAGCAAGATTAAAAAGAGAGAAAAAAAAATGACATTAGACTAATGTATATAAAAAAAATTCTTTTCAAAAAAAAAAAAAAAAGTTGGCAGTAAAAAAATAGTAAAAAAAACAAACTACCAGAGTCTCTCCTCAAGCTTGAGATCATTGTTAGGACCAAGACCAACCAAAGCTCTAAGTAAGTTCTCAAGACCGGCTCTCTGCTTGTTAAGACCGTTGATGGGGTCAAAACCAGGGCGTGTAAGAGGCGCCTTGAGCCAGTAAGAAAGGAAGGACAAAACAGAGTGGAACTTTTGGAATTCCTCTTCACCCTTTTTGCGGTAAGTAACACGAGAAAGGAACTCAGCCACAACCACCAAATCAATAATTAGAGGAGTCGCCAAAAGAGAGTCCTCACAAACATTGTGAATGGAGATAGTGTTGTGGCCACCAAGCATAAGCTCGGAGTGGTACTCATCCATAGCAACTTTAGAATCGCCGACAGCAGGCACGTACTTAATCACAATGCAGTGATCAACCTTCTTGCCGAGCTTGTCATTGTACAAAATATGATTTGATTCAATCATGTCGTCAACAACAGACGCCTTGGAAATCTCCTTGGATTTAAACTGTTGAGGAGCCGACAGGTTGTAACCATCATTGTTACCCAAGTGGTTGTAAGAGGCAATAGAAACAGGTCTAATACCAGCGTCAACAAGAAATTGGGCAAGAACAGACTTGAGCTTAGTCTGACCAGACTTAAAATCATCACCACCAATGAATGCACCGGTCTTCTCTGCTAGTTCAATGCATCCAGGAACAAAAGTGTTTTGGGGTGAGCCGTTAATATAAGGAATACCTTCCAAAATAGAAGCAACGGCGAAAATAGTGGAGGGGGAGACTTCCTCGTGGGATTGTTTAATAGACTTCAACAGATTGTCAGCGGTATCGTTAACTCCCGGAATGATACTCGCATAACGCTCAGTGTTGGCGGTCCAAAGAACAATGACATGGTCAAGATCGTTCTTTTCCTTGAAATCACGAATATCCTTACGAATGTGCTCAACATGAGCCCACTTGTCCGTGCCAGGAATAACATTATCAGCACGCTCTTCCTGGTTAGCCGCAATGAAATCGGGGTAGTAAACAGAAGGAAGAGGAACAATAGGCTCAAGGTACTTGCCAACTTGACGCTGGAGATCGTACTCAAGAACCTTAGAGCGGGCCATGGCCTCCTTAAGGTTAGCCTTGCTGATATCCCAGCCACCAATGACAAAGTCGTTAGGATGGAGCATGGGAACCAACTCGTTGAAGGGCGCATAAACGTCCTTACCTTGAGCATCGACACCAAGCTTAATGGTAGCAGCTTGCGTGACAGAGCCAAAGTAGTTGGGTTCAACGAGACCATTCTTGTTGTTGAAACTAATGTTGTGGCGGTTGGCGTTAACAGCAGCAGTCAAGGTGGAACCATTGTTACCACCGAGACCAACAAGAAGGAGACCAGTCTTGGGGACATTGAGATCGAGCTTGAATTCGTATTCAACTTCGGTCGGCTTGACAGTGTACTGACCGTTGTTATTCTCAACAAGAGCGTTTTGGTAGGTGTAGGTGGAAACCAAAGAATCGCCTTGAATAGAAGCCTTGTCAGAAAGAACCGTGACCGAAGTTTTACCGGATTTGCCAAAACCTGGAGAAGATTGGGCATCGGAGGACGCAGAGTATTCGTTGATAGTAGGAGACATTTTGATAGGATTTTTTTTTTTTCAGTGAGTAGTTTTAATATTTAGTTTTTTTTTTTTTTTTTAAATTTTTGTTGGATTTTTTAAGTTTTGGTAGAATTGAATTAGTAGTATAGAAAAATAGACAAATTAAGAGTCTTTTCGTATACCACCCGAACCTTTAGCAGAGCGGGAGTTCTGATAGGGGTGGTGAGCGCTACCGAGGAGGTTGGAAAACGTTGTGAGAGTTTAAAAAAAGCTGGGTGATAATTGAAATTAACAGCCAGCAGAAAGTGTTTGAAATTGAGAGAGAGCTTGAGGTTAAAAGAAAGAGAGCTTTTAGGGTGAAGAGAGAAGGAGAAGAAAAGAGAATTAAAGGTGAAAGGCCAAGATATTTATACTTTTTTCCTGTCTTTAGATGTTTCTTGTATTTTCAATACTCACAAGGTAAATATGGAGAAAATAAAAACCAGCGCATTATACGAGGGAATTGCGAGATATGCACAAGGTACTCATTCTAATAGTAAATTTATTAAGAAAACTGTATATGGTACCAAAATCTGATTCAAACATGTTAATATCTGCATTCTTGGATGTTATCATCTCATTTTTACATGGCCATTTTTACAAATTTATGGTCAAAACTATAACAATATGTTTTATTTTTTAAAAAAATAAAACGACAGCAAACACCCCTAATTTAGCGGTTCTACGGAACTAAACATTGTTGCAAAAAAATGAATAAAAAAAACTGAGTATAATTTGAAATTAGAACTATTGAACAAAAAAAAATATGTATATAGATAGTTCAACTATAATTTTTTTTTCTTTTTCATGGTGATCTTTTTGACGTTTCAAACTATTAGATACCGACATCTTTTTAATTTATGGGTTATATACGCGGATGCTGAAAGGTGATAAGTTAACAGTCGCCATGTAACACTTGTTGATTTGTTTAAATTTTCTTCAATCACTCTTGTACATGTTTATTTCATAGTAATTTAATTATTAACAACCGACGTTCTGACATTGATTTTTTTTTTTTTTTTTTTTTTTTTTTTTTTTTTTTTTTTTTTTTTTTTTTTTTTTTTTTTCGTCAACCGGATCAATCTGCAGTGAGAGACTGTAAAAATAGTGGCATTTTACAACAATATCGGAGTTTCTTTCCATGTTTGGTACAGGTTTCTAAGGTTGAAAAGATTCTGTTTTAAGCAGCTTTTACATGATAGCAATTGCTGGAGAGAAGAAAAAAAAAAAACTATTTGCTGGCAATTCTAACAATTTCATTGATTTTAAAAAATTAAAACAGTTATCCCACGTAAGATGGTCTAAATTTCAACAAACTTTCTATTTTTTTTTTTTTTAAAAAAAAATGGCGTCTTTTAACAACAACAACATCAATAACAAAAAAAAGAGTGAGCATTATTTTTGTAATTTTTTTTTAAGAGAAATGATAACTTTTTGATTTTTGATTGATATCAATAATGCCAAGATGTTGATCTCCTGTAATTTCTTAATTTGTCCTAGTTAAAAATAAATGCTTTACAGAATATAAATATATGTATATAATAATTATCAGAGTTATATTATAATTATCTATCACCTACACATTGGCAGTAAGCTAGTATTACATGAAATCACATAGTCTTTTTTTGTTTTGTTTTAGCATGCGGGTTATATAAACATTGAGTCGTAATGTCCAGCTTTAAAAACACTCATTGGTCATGAAATATCTTTTATTTTTATTTTAAACGTGAACAGTGCTGTTTAAAACAAGAGTCTCTCACCAAGTTATGCGCGAGTAAAAAATATAGCATCTGACTCTGATTGCCGTTTTGTTTTTTTTGTATTTTAAAGCTGCTTTGGAAAAACCAATAAAAAATAAGCTGGAAAAAAACCAACAACAACAAAATTTACAATGGCTTGTAAAATCCAGCATGATGGCAGTGCTAACTTACTTGTTGTGGTGGGTTTTTTTTTTTTTTTTTTAATGACATTTTTGATTGGCTTATCTTTGCAAAATGCCATATGTCAACATTTTCACGTTCATGGCCTTTTTTTGTTGTTGCTTTAACGGCTGCAAATCACGGTAACTCGGCGATAAAACTGGTCCTCCCCGGTAAAATCTTCGTACCACATTTGTAGCTAATTACTAGTTGGGCCGAAGCGAAAATAAAAAAAAATAAAAGAGGAGTATTATGGGGAAGTACTACATAGGTACCTCATTTTAGTAGTTAAAACTTGAAATATAGTACTTGGACAAAAAATTGAAAAAAAAACACAGCCAAGTTACTATATATATATGTATGGTTTAAAGTGGTTTTTTCAAGCACAATCATGATAAATTTGAAAACATATTCAATAATAATAGTATAATGATAGTAATAATAACAATAATAGCAATATTAATAACAACAACAACAACAATAATAACAATAGAAATTAAAAGTTGTCAGGAGTATTTATCAACTATACAATAGCTTTACAAGCAAATCTAGTTTTTTTTTTTTTCTCAGTCCAATCCCATGTCAGCCGCGCTTGTCGCCAGTTCTTTTTCAACCGCGCCCCAGGGCCTGACACCGTGTTAAACTTGACTTGCAATTGTAACTCTGTTATTTTTTCATTCTTGCTTGATTCGGTTTATGAGTTGATTAATGCCAATTATACAGTTAATTTTTATTTCATTTTTTTTTATTTCTAGCACTGTGTTTTGTATCAAAGCGAGACCTGAGTTGCTCAACATCCACCCCCTGTGTCAAGGTTTATCCACCTCTACCTGTAGCATCCAATGACAACTACTTTGCTTGAAGAGGACTTTACCATTTTGACTCTATATGTTTTAATTTCTTAGACTGATCTCATTTGATAGGTCTCCTTGGTTGGCCATCATTTTTTCTGTAATTTTCACATTTTGGTTATTTATTTCATTGGGTCTAGTAACCTCAACCGGTATCAACTCTCACCGTTGCATTGATCCTATGGTTTTATATTGTATATTCAAACTTTTTGAAATAAATCTGGATCTTAGGTTAATATCTACAACTTTTTCAAAAACATATTTTACAGTCTACTTTTTTTTTTTTTTTTTCCTTTCTATCTAACTGATAATTTACTATAAAATTAACAACGGAGATTGTAAATAATGATAAATTTGATTTTCACGATTCCCAGTACAAGTAGAAATAAATGTATATATATATATATATATAGGCTAGAGACCACAGTTGGAAGAGGGTAACTCTTGGAATGAGTAACTTTAAAATTTTTTGAAAAAATTTAAAAAATATATTTATATATAAATAGACGTAAATACTCCAGATCTTCATCTAATTTTCTGCAAGATGGAAGGGGATTGAGAGGAAAGACTCAAGACGGCTGTGGAGGCAATTCTTTTGCCATCAAACACAAAATCTTTACAAAAAGCTGCAAAAGAATTTGGAGTACCCTGTACCACTCTTCACAATCGACTCCATGGAATAGGACCTCAAAAAGATGCCCAAATAAACAGGCCATTGCTTTTAATTTATCAAAAGCAATTGTTGGAAGGGCATTTAATATTTCTAGCTCAAAGAAAAACTCCTTTGACCAGAATGGAGACGAGAAGGCTGGCTGAAAAACTGAAAACCAAAACGTCTTCGTCCGACAGCCCGGTACCGCTATCTAACCGATGGCTTCTCGGGTTTTTGTCCCGTTGCAAATTCTTAAAATTGAAAAAGGCTAAGTACCTCGACATGCCAAGGGTCTGAGAGAATGCTGCAGAGTTAATTTCACTCTTTTTCAGGTTATATGCCTACTATATCGACACCTTCAACATCTTCCCTGAAAACATCTGGAATCTTGATGAAGCTGGGTTTAAAATTGGAGAAACAACAAAAGATATTCAAGTAATAGTTCCTGAAGATGCTCCTCATGTTATTTCTCATGATTCTTCTGAGCTGGTGACGGCTTTGGAAATGATATCTCAAGCTGGCAAAGTTGGAAAACCCCTTCTGATCTATAAGGGAGTTTATCAAATGCAAACCTGGTTTCCGGATACTGTCATGGAAGATTATTGTACCGCGACATCTTCTTCAGGCTTCATAAACGAGGAGATTTTTTACGAATGGGTTTCAGATCATTTTCCTTCATCTGAAGGTAACTGGTCGCTCCTATTGATGGATGGACATTTGTCACACACATCAGACCGAGTTATCGACAAACTGATGAGCAAAAAAGTTATTCTTTTATATTTCCCTTCTCATATGACCAAAATTCTTCAACCTCTTGACAGATCTTGCTTTGGTCATGCTAAAATTTCGTTCAGAAGACAGATTTCTCACAATTTTGGCGTTGGGTTGCATTCCACGAAGGCGCATTTTTTGGAGACCTATATGAATATCAGAAATGAGGTCTACTGCCCCAAAACTATTATAGGAGGTTGGAGAAGATGTGGATTATTGGAAAAGAGTCTAGATATTGCAACGGCTGAGTATAGAAGACAGATGCACCATGATATAGTCGACCCAAAGGATGCTGTGCCCGAAGAGTCAGAAATTGAGGCCAGAATGACTGAAATTTCTACTTCATCAACTTGAAAGAGCTAGAGAAGGAAAGGCCAGTGCCTCAAAAATATATCTGCTTCAGATCTTTTGCAAGAAAATGCTACTTTACGAAAGAAACTTTTCGAAATGGAGGCTTCAAACAGGGATATGAAAAGAGCTCTTGCCGACAAAGAGACTGCATTGAGCCTTTCTGAACGTAGAGCTGAGTGTTTTGGAAATTTGTTTAATAGCGAAAAAGAAAAGCATTTTAGAAAACGGACCCGTGTATATCTTCCAAATCACAAGGTGATCCGGAGCTGTCCGGAGCTCATATCCGAAGCGGACCTTTTGGCTCGGAACATAAATCTCTTCCCAACTTCCGACTCAACTGGAAAGCCGAAATAAGCTCAAAGTTGATTTTTTTTTTATATATCTATTTTATATTCTATCAATTATATTTTAACAATTTTTAGAAATATCCCCATGGATGTGGCGTTGAGAATATAGTGTTCTGTTTGTTTTTGATTGGAGTCTTGATGCAAATCGTGAAAAAAAAATAATATTCCAAGAGTTACCCTCTTCCAACTGTGGTCTCTAGCCTATATATATAGTGTATAGGCAGTATATATCTAGATACTGCAAAAGGGTAGACCTTAAATTTACCTACCACTGACATTATTGTTCCGTCAAGAGTGAAAAGGAAACCCTCATTTTATATACTGGCTTTTGCCGGCTTTTATGTGAAGATTTCCATTTTTCAATCAACTCAACCAAATAATCAATCAATGAATCAATCAACTCAACCTCAGCAATGATATCAACTTCCTCATTTAGTATATATGTATATATATGTTTTGCATTTGAAAAGAAACTTTTTTCTTTTTTTTGAGTTTTATTGAATCTCTAAATTCTCGCATTACAGAGCCACCATGAAAAAAGTCCTTGGACTCAGCTAAGGATTGCTTGCTTTTTGTCAAACAATAAAACTAAAATCTATTTATCGTACAAGACTTCATTCAAGTTATTTTTTATTTATTTCTTATTTATTTAATTTATTTTTTATTTATTTTATTTGCCTAATTGTCACTTGAGTTATAACTTGAACTTTAGAATTTATGTATATTCACTATATCGAAGGTTTGCGATAGAAAAACAAGAATAAATCTTATTCTTATCAGTGTCACATGTTATCACATTTTTTTTTTTTTTTCATAACAAAAAAAAAAAAAAATAAAACGGCATAAAGTTTTACTTAATCGAGGATTTAGCGACAACTTGGGTAATAGGCTATGTCGTTTATCAAAAAAAAGTAGTAAAGCCATATTTGTTGCAAATTAGCAACCTCCAAACAAAATCAAAGATATTGTTTCTACTAAATAACATGCAGTTTATGATTGAGTTGATAAATGAATTAGTTTTTGATAGAATGGGGGGTGTTTTTATGTGCATGGAATCTGTTATTACCATTTCTAACTTTTTATTTTTTATTTTTTTGGCAACAATGCCAAAGTTGAGACAGCCAAAGTGGAAGCAGCAACAACCATTTTGACCAAAAATTCCAGAATCGGTTAATATCGAATGGAGACAAATCTCAACAATAACAAACTACTACAATGCTGATCAAACGGTTAATCTCAGTGATATTCTAATCACCAGGATATACAGATCTTTACATGTATTATACATATAGATGTCAAAAAAATCCCTAAGAGCAACAGTTGCACAGATGAATCCAAAGGTAATTGCTCACAATGCCGAAAGAACTGCTACAGAGAAGTAGTCAACGGGTGTCAAGCAATGAAACTTCTATCATGTTACTTAGCCGAATCAGCGTGAAAACAAAAAAAAAACAAAAAAAAAAAATTGCGCGGCATGCTCCCACCGATGGGAGTTGACTGGAGCCCATTAAAGCAAGGCCATCAGGGGATAAGGGGAAGGAAAAACCCTGACACGTAACGGTTGAAAAAGTTTTTACAACGTGAATAATAAATATAAAAAAAAAAGATTGTCAACCCATCGCTAATCGGCCAAAGAAGATTCACGATTTCAAAAAAAAAAAAAAATATCAATTGAATATGAG
>JAJMRT010000283.1:0-30096 GCA_030558065.1 Geotrichum phurueaensis | reverse complement strand
AAAAAAAAAAAAACCACGCTTTGCCTTAATCCTTCGCTCTTGTCTAGGCCATTAATTCAAATCGAATCATTCAAATTGAATCTTTTGTAGATTGACTAAGAACCATCACCACGCCACCAACAGAATAACAAGTGCAATGAACTTTACAAAGAGCACCAGCAAGTACGCACGGCGACGCTTTACCAGGGGCCTAAAAGGGCAGGGCCGGTCTGCAGTTGCGGGGAATGGCGGCGCCGTTAGCAAGAAGCAGCGTCGCGGCATGGTCATGCCAGCGGTAACAGCGCCTTCCATCATTCGCGAACTAGAAATATCAAACGTGCATGCTGGAACAAGAGCAGGCATAGCAACTAGAGTATATTACTAGATTTTACAAATCACGTAAACGTATGATGACTAACTTGCCAATTCTGCTGACAATTCATCAATATTTTTATTTTCTTGTTATTTTAGCAAGTAGAAAACAGGTTTGCGGCGTTTGTAGACTGCGAGCTGGCCTCGCTTGCTTCGGGGCAAACACCGCTGACAACAAAGAAAACCCACCACGCAGAACAGCAGCGTGAGTGCGCTGACGACAAAAGCAAGCGTAGTGGCGTACTCGCGGGGGTCCCGTGGGCGCTTTTTGAAGAATCTCCAGCCGAGGATGAGAACCCTAGGCCTAGAACGCAGAAACATGAGCCGGCGGAGAAGGTGGAGACTGAACCATCGCTGGTAAATAACAATGACGAGGGGTCCGACGCAGCGACACCCGCAAACTCAACCGACTTGAGTCTTGCTGCTGCCACCATCAACATCAGCGTGGGTTCCGGCTTTCATGACGATGACTGGTTTGCCTACCTCGGACTGGCCGAGTGATGGACCGTCTTTGTCAGCATTACCAGCAGTTTAGTCTTTGTGGGCTTTCTGTTTTTTGTCATTTCTGAGTAAAAAAAAAAATTAACGAAAATTAACCACATGTTGACCAAACTCTCAACCCAAAATAAAAAAACACTCTATAGTAATGATACTGGCGGATTAAGGCCGTTAAAAAAAAATATTCTTGACAAATTCATCCTGCTCATCCTGCTCATGCTCTCACTTCTCGAATTTTTCATTTAAATCCTCCCCATTTCTCTCTCTCCTCTTTTCATTTCCTTCCCCTTCTTGTTTGGTATTTTTTTTTTTATCTTCTTCTCACCACGCATATCTATTTTGTCACACATACTATGACCCGCTCTGAAATTTACGAACCCTCGCCCTCTACCAGCGACTCCGACTCTCTTTTCTCGCCTTCGACTTCATCGCTCTCGTCGTCGATCGCATCGACGCCGCGCCCGCTCGAGGACGAGCCCGTGGCCGCGCTTTCGGTGAGCGCGCGGCAGCAGCTGCTCGAGCGGCTCCTAGCGCAGATGGACCCCGCTGCCGTCAAGCAGGTCGAGGAGGCCGCCGCTGCCGTGCGGCAGCAGCAATTCGACCACCCACCCACGGTGCGCTGCCTCGAGCGCGCCCGCGTCTCCACCGAGCACGGCGAGGCCTTTCTCTACCGATACGTTTCCAGCGCCGATGCCGGCAAAGAGCATCTTGCGTGGGTCTACCGCGGCGCGCCGCTGGCGCACTCGCTTGCCACACGGCTCGCGGGCGAGTCTGACGACCAGCACAAGGTGCGCGGGTACTATGGCGGCACGCTGCTCGATCCGGTTAACCAGCATCATTCTCAGCATGCCCGCGATGGCATTGACACAACGGACGGCGGCGCCGCGCTTGTTCGCATCCACTCGGAATGCTTCACCGGCGACATTATGGGATCTACGCGATGCGACTGCGGCGAGCAGCTCAAAGAGGCCAAGCGCATCATCTCGCAACGCGGCGGCGTTATCCTTTACTTGCGCCAGGAGGGCCGCGGCATTGGCCTTGGCGAGAAGATGAAGGCATACAACCTGCAGGATCTCGGCGTCGACACCGTGGTGGCGAACCAGCTCCTCGGGCATGCTTCGGATGCGCGTACATTTGGCCTTGCTACGGCCATTTTGGAAGATTTGGGGCTCAGCGAGATCCGCCTGTTGACCAATAATCCCGACAAAATTGCTTCCGTCGAGGGTGCCAAGCGCGTGGTGCGGGTGACAGAGCGGGTAGCCATGATCCCGTTGGCATGGCAAAACAAGCCCGAGGGCATCTACTCGAAAGAACTCGACCGATATCTGCACACTAAACGCACACGCATGGGTCATCTCTTAGATTAATAGAGACGATATTTTTGCCGGGGACCCTGTGATAATTTATTGTTTTACTTTTTTTTTTTTGTTCTGTATCATACGTTTTTTTCTGTTTTTTTTGCTTGTTATTTTTTGTTCTGTTTGCTATCTTGTTACTTTGGATAATTTGCTTTTATATTTACACTTATGTCTTGAATGAACTTTCGAAGAAAAAAAACACACACACACACACACACATCTGAAATAAACGAAAATGTTTAATAGAAAACCGGCCCAAGATTTCTCTGTCGAGTCCGGGTATGGGGAAGATCTCGACAAAAATGAACAGCCAATGTGCTAAAATCAGTAGAGCATGTGAAGGAGACCCTTAATTCGACCTGCTTCCGTAGGGGGAGATGATCTCAACCGAACTCGCGCAATGGCTCATTAAAACCCAGAAATACAAACAACCACCCCGGAGAATTGAACTTGGCCACAAGTACTAAGTCATTTATGCACATAGTTATTGGTGGGTTTATTTTGACCATGTTTCACTCTCTTTACTTATTTTTTTTTTTTTTTGACCTGCTGAACAAGCCGAGCAAGATGATCAACAGACGCAAACTCACAAGCAAAAAAATAAAATAAAAGCGGAGTAAAAAGAGGCCTAACGGTTCTCTCATCGCCAATGTCAAAAAGAAGAGGGCTAAAATTACCACAAATCAATACAATTTAACATAAATCACCATAGATTAACACAACTTTATCATGAGCTGTAGTATAAATATAATACAAATTAAACAGAACTGGCAATAAAAAAAAGGACTTGGAACTACTTTTTTTTTTTTTTCAGACTGTTCATTCTCGACAATCGTGTTGAGTTGATTTTTTGTCAGCCGCACACAAGCTCTGATCAATGCCAAAGCTTTCTCTAACAAAAAATAAAACATATATACATGGCTTAATATACAGGAAATATATATATGACTTCGTTTATAAACACATCATTCTATCCATAAATCAACATTAACAAAAAAAAAAAAAAAAAAAGACAAAATATACAAAAACAAAAGCACAAACTGGACAAACAACACCACTGATTGCCTAGGTTATGCCGCTGGAGTGCGCAGAAAGTAGTGGACTTTTTCATAGACTAGAAAGGTAATACAGGTGCTTGGCACCACCCGCAAAAGGTTGGCGCCGAGGCCCTTGTAAAGCGCCAAAATGCCGCCCTCGGTGCGCACAGTCATGCGTAATATCGCCATGGCGCGTAAGGGTGTCGCCGCGCCTGTGGCATCATTTCCCGGTGCGGAGCTCTGCACTTGCATGCGTGAGCGCACCAGCTGGTAAGGGTAGAGGCTCACTGTCGCCAAGAGCTTCGAGACAGCGGAAATGGTGAGGTACTCGAGGGTCGGCAGCTGCGCATTTGCGCGGCGGCTGCTGCTAGAGACACCACCAGCATTGGCGTTCAAAGAATGATTCGGGGGGTGCGCGAGCCGCCGATGCTTGAAGTCCTCGTAGATTGTAAATTGCAAGCTGCCTTGCACCACGCCAAAAAGCCCCGGCACAAACCCGCGCCAAAGCGCGCGCACGCCCTCAGTGCGGAGAATGTGCGTGAGCCCTTGCACCACGCGGCCACTCTGGCCAGCCGCCGCCACATTAGTGCTGCTGGCTGCTGGCGCTACCACTCGCGGCGTGCCCAGCAGCCGCGTCTTAAGCACCCAAAGCGGGTTAGTAAGAAATGAAGTAGTTACGCCAGCAGAAAGCGCTGACACAAGGTAAAGATGTTGCTGATTAACCGCCGCGCCGCCCTCCCTTGGCGGCGGGATCAGCGCTGATTTGATCTCGTTATAAAGGCCAAAGTAAAGCCCCCACGAAACGGTATTGCCAACAAGGTTGATAGAAAGCCCGCGGTAGACATCGCGGTAGGATGTAAACGATGCAAAAATCCGCGCGATCCGGCCGTGCGTCGTTGTGGCCGGCGCTGGCGCTAGTGATGATGATGATGCAATGCTAGAAGAAGAATTAATGCGAGAATGCGCAGCCGCTGCCGCAGCAGCAGCGGCCCGGAAATCGTCGACCTGGAGCCGCACCTTGAGCAGGTCCAGAGGATGCATCACCAAAGTTGTCACCGCGCCGGCCGAGATCCCCGCGATAAAATCGGTGCTGACCATCTGAATTTTTTTTAAAAAAAAAAAAAAAAAATTAAGGGATTGGCCTGGAGACTCGCAAGAAAAAAAAAAACAACCAAGAAAGGAAAGAAGGATAGAGATGAAGATAGAGTAGTTCTTGTTAGTGGTGCTAATATTTTAATGCCATGAGTGAGTCTTGAAAAAAAAAATAAAAAAATTCAGAGTTGAAATATTGTTATTATTATTATTGAATTTTTGGTAATTTTTCATGACCTCGCTTGGTTAACGATTTGGGCTAAACTTCTGGAGAACTCCCGCAAGTAGCAAATGGAACTTTTTTTTTTTTTTTCAGACATTTGGTCCTGAAAGATAAAATAAAAACATGAAAATAAAAGAAACTGTGCAGCAGCAATTACTTATTTCCTCTGGAACAGATTCATTTGCCGCCTCTACATAACCTCATTGTAGTGGTGATGCTAGATATGTATAGTTCAATATAATATATTTACAAGTAGAACAACATTACATTCATGATAAAACAAGCAAAGACACGCAAAAATAATATACACAAGCAAGAGTCCAAGCAGGAGCTCAAATAAAAGTGACACGCAGAAAACCCCCGTGGTCCCCATTGTTATCGTTTTATCCTGCCACTACCGACTTGAAACTCTGCAAACAAATAACCCCTTCAAATGCTAGTCCGCACGCTTAGGGGGTGGGGAGAGGAGAAAGCAGCTTGAAAAGGTTGGGTCTGGGAACACTTTGAGTCCAGCCAAGGTAAACAATGAAGGGGATCCAGCCATAGTGCACAGTAACACGGCCCAGTTCAATGAGCTTGGTGATTCTCTCCTACAAGCGCAGAGCAGTTAGTAACAATTCAAAAAAAAAAAATAGACCTCAAAGAAGACTTCATCAGGGTAAACATTTCAATACCCAGAGCCAAGCCTCCTAAGAAGACTGTAACAAAAAAAAGACCTGAGGATTAATGAAATACGCACCTTAGTTTCGTCAGATAAAGTGTAGTCGGTCATTGTTGCGTTGGTTGTTTTCGTTGGTTGTGAATGTAAACTGGAAAAGTTTAAACTACTTGGAGGTTGCCTTTATTTTTTTTATTTTTTTTTTTCAAATCTTTTTTCTCATTAGACCCAGGCCCAAAGCATTACCTGAAATATACACGCGGTCTGAAAACTACCCAGCAAAATAAATAACCCTTTATTAATATTGTTTATATTTATCGCCTTGACGAAGGCACACTAGAGCGTGGCCACCTCCTCAAGGACACTCTTGACGTAGTCGTTAGTCACGCTTGCCTTGATGGCATTGCTGAGGTCGCCGTGGTACTTACGCAACAGCGACCGGACTGTGCCCTTTGTCCACCACAGCGCCCAGCGCCGGTTCTCGCGCTCATGGTCGCTATCTACGTCCATCTCGTCCTCAGCCAGTTCTGCCTCTTGTTGCGTTACGCGCTGCTCGTACCGGGAAACAACTTCTTGCAAAAACTTCTCCTTAGTTTCCGGCGCCTTAAACGCAATATGAGCAATCCGCTCAAGACTTTCCCATCCCAGATTCGACGTGATAAGGTGCTGTAACTTGGGCATCTCAAAGATGGCCGTAACGTAGGCTTCTGCGGGGACCACACCCTCGCGCACAAGATTGGCAACGACAAGTAGACCCACAAAGGGCTGGTCAACCCAGTAATCCAGCACGCTTGAGATAGCCGTGCTGTAGTCGTTGGGGCACACTTCCAGTAACAGATCCTTGCTACGCGAGATAGACACCTCCGCATGCGAGATTGACCGGTTGCCCAGGTAGCAGATAGTGCTGACAACAATATCAATTACGCGCTTCAGCGGGTCACCGCTCTCCTCGGCTTCTTCCTCCAGTGATCGCGCCTTCTCACTAATCTCCTGCAGCAGCCCGTCGTAGGTGTCCTTTTCCTTGGCCTCTCTGATCAAGTTGATCAGCTTGTGCACCTCATTCTGGTACTCAGAGTCACCCTCAAGGTACTTGAACACCGGCTCCTCGGGGCTGACGGGGAGAAGAATTTGCAGCTCCTCCGGCAGGGTATCCTTGATGCGCTGCGCATAACTCAAACGCACCTCCTTAGCAATCAGCTGTTTCATAAAGACCTTGCGCGGGTGTTGGTCAGGCAAATTGATGTCGTCCTTCCACTCTTGCCACTTCCACGAAAAACTAAAGTTGCTCAAATGGTGTGAAAACCAGTCAAGGAAGCGGTACTGCAACTCAACGTCCATCTCAGTAAGATGCGAGTAGAGGAATCGAATTGCACGACCAAACACTGGCGCAATGGCCTGTGGCGTCATGATACACGCTTCGATCAGGATAGTGTGGAAATAAGAGCCGTAAAAGTTACTGTTGGGTAGCTTAAACAAGCCCTCAAGCACGGCCTCGAGGGCCACTTCCTCAACCTTCCAAGTAGAATCAGTTGGGTTAGAGGCGTGTAACTCTTGTAGACGGTCCATAGTGATGCCTGGCTCAGTAAAAGTCTGCTTGTCAAAAAACAAATCAAGCGTGATCAACTGGCGCGCAACCTCCTTTCTATTAAAATCAAGATGGTTAATGACATCGGTTGAAATGTCTCTAAACACCAATGAATCAATAGAACCAACAGCAGGCACAGTTGCAAACACATCGGGAAGGTAAATAGAAAAAAAGAGTCTAGGGGTAGCATAATCCTTGCCAGTGTAAGGCGCCAACTCGGCAATGTTCTCGGGGACATTCACTGCGGGGAAAACATGCTGCATGGGGGCCGAGTCCTCCTTGTGAATACTATTGGAAATAATTGCAGGAATGTCCAAAAAGTTAGGCAACGACCAAGTCTCAATCAAATTGTCGACGGCCGTGCGTAGCAAAAGCACAAAGCTCTTGGTTTCATACGGTTTCTTGTCGCCAGTCCAGGGAGCCAAAATTTCCGAGGTCTTGGGATCAAAAACAACCTTAAACTCGTTAGATTTTACAACAAGCTCCTTAATTGTATCCTTAACGCTATCGCTGGTGGGCTCGGAGGGGCTAATGGCCGAAATTAAGTAAGCAACGTTGAAAAGAACGGTCGTGTAAAGCGCCTCGCCGAGAGCGCTTCTTTTATCTAAGTCGGCGTTCTGAAGCTCAATTGCTCTATCTAAAAGCACGTGGAGAAGCTTGAAAATTCCGCTGCCCTGGTCAGCGACAATAGGGTAAAGTAAAGTAATGAAGCGGCTGGCCAACTTGACCTTGTCCCAATTGCCTTGTTCAACCGATTCCTGTAGACGGGCGTGGAAGGACTCGAGCGTAATCTGGCCAATTGAGCTATCACCGCCGTTGGCAACCTGAACCGCGCCGGCAAGCAAGGGGATCTTATGGGGCTGTTCGTAAATAACAGCCTGGAATGTGTCAAGGGCGCCGACTCTGTCCTCCTTGGGGAGTTTCTCCAGCTTCTTTCCAAGCCACGAAATGGACGATGCAAGAGGAAATTTGGACTAAGCCAGAAATGTTAGAAACTAGAAAAAAAAAAAAAAGATAAAAAAGCCAATAAAAGAAGAAACATACAGGTTCACCGAGCTCGACAATTAAACGCCGGATCTTTTGCAAGTCCGACGGCTCGATGCGACGGGACTTATAGCCACCATCAAAACCACCCCTGTGGCCGCCACCACCGCCGGAATTGCTACTGTGAGAAAATGAGCCTGTTCATGCGTTAGTCACGAATCAAGACATGGAATAAGCATACTAATCCTACCTCTTCTCTTCTTGCTATACCCCGAGCTGTTGTTGTAACCATTGTTATTGTAACCCGAGTTGCCATAGCCGGAGTTGCCATAGCCCGAGTTGTTGTAACCAGAGTCATGGCCACCGTGGCCAGAGTTACTGCCGTATCCCGAATTGCTGTTGTTGTACATCGTGCTGAACCAAACGATATTTTGGGAATGATGACTTCAAATGTGAAGGATGAAAGAAAGGGAAAAATATTTCAACCAGGACCCAAGTTTGCCAGGTAGGGTAAACCCAAATCCACAACAAGTGTAAAAGTGTTTTACTCTAAGTCATATATCTTCCATCAACTTTGCCAAAAGACAGCTTCTCTTCAGTAATTAAGCTATATTTAAATATAAGTTATTAAATTCACAGTCCCTGATTTTAATTCACATTTCTCTCTCTCGCTCTTATAAATTCTGTAGTTACTATTACCCTTCCACTCATTTGTAAATAGTTGATTGGTGACAATGGGAAAAGTGAGTAAAGTTTATGTGTTTGTGTCCTCAACGTACATCTGGTTTTTAACACCCCCAACGCACGTTCCTGAGATTTCAGCGTGAAATATTTGTTAGAAACAAAAACAACAAGAAAAATTAAACCTAAAAAGCCTTGAGAAAGATTTGGCTATGTAAACCAACATCTGACAGCCCAGAATTGACGCAGCAGAGATCTCCTAAGAAAATGTTGATCACTGGTGTTGAGCAATAACACAATGCTTTAGAAAGAACGCTTAGCCTTTCGGAAACTTTTCTTTAAGGCCAAAATTATGAGTTGTGCTATCATCTGATTCAACAGGGCATATTTTTACGGATAGTTAAGGGTGCTACTAGTAGTAACAAAAGCAGCAATGATAGTACCAATAGTAGTAGCGATAGTACTAACAACTCTGCTGGAGCAAGGATAAAAGGCGTGGAAAAGACAACAGTAACAACAATGACAACTATTACTGCAACAAGACTTGGACAGGACTACAGAAAATCAGCCTGAATCATCTGTCAGCAGCTGCTTGAATGCAGGTTAGGAAAGTACGCAGGTTGTACTCTGGTGATGATTGTTATTAGTCTTGTTGCCATTGTTCTTGTTATCGATTATTTGTTTACACTTGTGCCTAATTGAGATCCCATTTTGTTTTTTTATCATTGCGGACATGTCAAAGTCAATTATTGTGAGTTTTTAGTCGTGAGACGTCTCTTTGCTCAGGGTACGTTAATACCCTGCCATTGATTTTTGTAGTCACAAACAAAACAAAATAAACAAACAAACAAACAACAACGAGAATAATAATAACAACAACAACAACAACCATAACAACAACTGAGTGTAGAACAAAAAAAACATTGATAATGAAAAAAGCATCGCAAAATCTATTTAAGTCCTTTAAAGCCACTTTATTTAGTCTGCTCTTTCTCGACCAAGGTCACTTTACAACTCTCACCATTTTTTTTTTATTTTTCCTCGTCACCATATCATCATGTCAGATTCCCAAGCGCATACAAGCCTTTACATTCCACTAAAATACACTTATTTTCCCAAGCCGCTCGCCGAACCTTTGGCTGGTAAAAATATTCTTTATGAAACTAGACCGTTATCAGTGCCATCTCAGGCCATCTGGAAAAGTTATGACGTCAATAATGCTGGCACTACAAACAGTCACTTCAGAAGCTCATCAAGCTCCAATTCTCAGTTCACAGATAATTTGTCAAACCTGCAAACAGCCGTCATTGAAATAAACAGCCAGAGACAAGTAAAAGCTGCTTTTATCAAAGAGAGAATAATGGAGAATACCCTCACACTTAGCCTACATGGACCATCAAAATATCTTCCAGCATGCCGTGCTCGCGTTCTTGAGGCCTACAATCACCTTGAGTGCCGACATATTTCACTTGATAGCTCGCTAGTTTTTAATAACCAAACCAGCCCCAATATTAAGCAGTGTTCTTTAAATCCATCACTATGCCAATATTTAGAAAAAATTGCAGACTTTTGCCAGGTTTCAATTCTGCTTACTGACTTCCATTCCTTAACCTATTCGACAAGACAAAAACCAAAAACAGTCTCAGAATCAGACGCAGTAGCAGAAAACACAGACTGTGAACCCTATCACATATTAATTTATGGAAATCAAGACAGTGCTAGATTTGCTGAGTTTAAGCTTAATGTTTTACTTGAGAGCATGTCTGGCCAATTTGTGGACTCGCTACCCATGGACCTTTCCATACAGCCTCTTGTGGCAGGCCCAGAGCTTGCCAATTTCAGATATATTATGCTACAAACAAAAACTAAAATATTTACCCCAGATTGGATACCTAACATTTCGGCTTCTCAAACAACAATTCAAGGCTCTAGGAGAAATTATGACGAAATATACATAACTGGCACTGAGTTTCAGGTACACTTAGCCCATTTCCTCTTGAAGAAGCTCATTGAAAAAACGCAAATCATTTCCAAGAAATGCGACATCTCGCCTGGAAAAGTTGATTTGCTAAGTCTAAATTTTCAGGACGAGTTGCGCAATCTCATGATTTCTGAAGGCTCTTTCATTCAACTACCCCAGAGAGGAACGGTAGCTGATCTCAGTCGCATTCAAAGTTCCAATGAAAGCACCTGCAATTGCACTATGACAAAGCTCTTAGAACTGACCACCCAACTCTACAGTGCAACTTATTTGGTGCAGAACAGCAATGATAAAGGTATCACCAGGCAGTTACCATTTCAAATTGACAAATCTTCTGAAGATATAGAAAAAATTGCAGCCGCAAGCGGTGCAATTATCACTTTCAAGGAATCGTCTTTTGACGTTATTGGTTTCAAGAACGATATCAAGCGAGCTGTTTCAATGATAAGCAATCTGCCAATGTGTAACGTATGTCATTACCATTATTATTAATTTTTTTTAAATGAATTTATGGACTTTTTTACTAACAAATTATTTTTATATCCAGAACGCTAAAGAAGAGGTCAGATACAAAATTGAAGTTTCAAATGATCTTCGAGACTTCATTGCAGGCAAGAAGAATGGCAAGATCATCCGTATCATGAACGCGGCCAGAGTTGGCATTAAACTATCTCCGCTCAAAGAGCATAGTTTTTTCATTGATCTGTTTTCAGAAAATTCACTTTCGTCCACCACTGGAATCAAATTACTCGAAGATGAGCTTGCGTCTGAGCTTGCGTTCTACATTCCAGTAACCTATCACAAAAAGGTCATTGGTGCCGGAGGATTGACTATCCAGTCAATAATGCGCAAGTACAACGTCTTTATCAAATTTTCTAGCGGCTTTGACTGCAATCCCAACGGTCCCATTAAGCTTCGCTCCAACAACGTACTGATCCGTTGTCCTACCAAGAATGCAAGGGAGATCAAGCCAGCACAAAAAGAGTTACAAAGCATTGTTTTGGATAGAAGTCAGGAACATGGAAACACTTTTGTGACGTTGACCAGGTCTCACATGCGCATCATGCTTGCGCAGCGAGCAGATTTTTCTTTTGACATTGAAAAAAAAACCAATACCATAGTCATTCTTCCCGAGGCCAACCGACTCGAGGACCCGACTAGCACAGTTGAAATAAAGGGAGTTTTGAGCACATCTGAAACTGCTGCGCAGTTAATCAAGGCCATGCTTCCAGAGGATTACGAGTTCAAGGTAGCTTTTTCAACTCGTTTTGATATGCTGTTGAACGAGAATGATTCAGAATTTCACAAAAAGATCATTCTACCATTCCGTATCAATTTGAACATTGAGGTACAAGTCTTCCCAAATCCTCAATACACTGACGGTGAGGCACCTTATCATCAAGTTCTGCTAAGTTTTATGCCTGAGAATGCTGTTGGGCTTGATGATGGTATCCAGGCCTTGACTGCTTATGTTCGAGACAAAGGCCTGAACATTATTGACAGGGGTGAATACTACGCTGAGCCCATTTTCCAAGGCACCGCGGCCAATATATCTTTTTCTGGTAAAGCTAAAAGTCGCTGCCAAGCTGAAGCAAAATCTGGAGATTCCATTGATTTTTCCCATTCTGATCAGTCTGAGCCTCAGACTGTTTCAAAGCCGGGAATGGGAAACCGGTCTCAAAAGCCGTTTATTTCGCCCACTTCCACGCCAAAAATCAATCCACAAAGAAAGACCAGTTTCAATGATCTCCCTATTAGTTCCCCTCACACTTCTTCTCGGGTAGTGTCGGCAACGTACAGAGACCAGTCGGCTCATCCTTACATGAAGCTGAATCCCAAGGCTCGCGTATTTAGACCGTCACCGCAAAATAACAGATTGAAATACCAGTCTGAAGACGATACCAGCAGCTATAAACCACAAAGCCCACAGCTAGAATCTTATCCTGCACTTTTGACACCAGTGCCAACGAACAAGTTTTTTCAGCAGTCAAATGTCCCTCCGAGATACTTGATGACAGATTCAAGCAACAACTACCATCTACTTCCTTCACTGCAGAAGGTTCAAGCGCCGCCGTTCCAGTTTTCATCTAACTTTTCCTCACCGCAGGCCTTTTCCGCGTTTGGGAGCACGTCTTCAATTTTTAGCCCTGGAGTCTCTGACGCTATCACTCCATTACCAAACTCTTCTATGAACTATGGTGAGAGCGCGACCAGCGATGATATTAGTTTTTACTCGCCAAAAAACGGAAAACTGCTTAACACTTGGACCACCAACGTCTCCTTATCCCCGCCTCGCAACCATATGGAATTCTCCTCCACTGTTGGATATACCCGCCACAATTTTTACTGATTATTTTAATGAACATTAAAGGTAGAGTTACACACAAAGAAAAAGTGTATTATATATATATATATTATTACCCTTGCTACTCATTTATTTATTTACTTATTTATATACCTATTTATTTACTTATGACGAATATCATCAAATTTACTTTTTGAATTTACTTTTTGAAGTTGAAACCTAAGTTTCAAATACTTCTACATTGATAGCTATCATTATATCAGAAGGATTTACTGATTTCATAAGTGGTTTAAAAGCTAAAAAATACTCTTGATGCTTTTCAACGCGATGGTTGCGTAAAAACTTTTTGTGACTTACACTTTAAATTATTGACCTTTATTAACGGCTTGATATTTTTTAAGCACAAACCTTGGTATATATACATACATTTGTACGTGTGTTCGGGAAAAATAAAAGGTAAATTAAAAAAAAAAAAAAAAACACAGGCACACTATAGAAAAAAACCAATTTTGCACCTTCTTCTCTTCCATCTCTCCCACTTGCTCAATAAAACACTGTGGTATATCTACGGATACCCAGCGATTTACGCGACTTTTTATACTTTCACATTTTGCTATACATTCATTTGCATCATGTCAGCTCAGCAATTTTCCTTGTCAACTCTCCCTACCTTGGAATCTTCGGATACTAGCACTAACACTACTACTACCATCAATATCACCACCGCCATTACTAAACCCAAACCTATTTTCATTGGCATAAGTCCCACCCCGAAAACCACTTCACCGCGACACGCGTACACAGACGAAGAGAAGGAATTCATTCGTGAGCTTTATCTCACATTACCAATTGATAAACGGTTTGAAACAATTCAAGAAAGGTTCAAGGTGAAATATGATTGTGAAATCAAGCGCGGCACATACTACAAAATTGTGCGCGATCTAAGCACAAATGAGTCTACCAGCGCTGCTGTGCCCGCGAAAAAGCCCCGCGCCAAGCCTCGTATGACCGATTCATCAAAGTACCCCGAATTTGAAAAACGCATGCTCAACTGGCTGCGCCGCACCAAATACCGCGACTGTATCGAAGTGCCCGTGATGATGGAAAAAGCGCAAAAGGTGTTTAGAGAAAATATTCTGCCAAGTTTGGCGCCCGATACAATTGTGCCGGCATTTGGTAAAGGCTGGTGTATTGGATTTCTTACGCGTCACGGATTTAATTATAGGACGCGTCGTCTGCGGGGTTGGTTTTTTACGCCGGAGGCCAAAAAGGTTGGAGTGTCAAAGAATCGCTAGCCCAAAACAACAACAGTTTCATCAATAATAAGAGTAATAACAATTATTAAAAAATTGTGCTGCTGGTCAGTCAGCCCCGCCAGTCAGGCCTTACCTGCAAAGCCAAAAAGCTGAGGAGGGAGTACTATGCCTTTTGATTTCATTTATCCCAACTCTACGAAGTTTCTTGTTGACGTGGTTAGTGCTACCTGGGAAAATCCTTTATACAAACGACAATTTTTCTTTTTTCTCTTACGAAATGAATTTAATTCCTGCTCGAGTTTTTTACTTTTATTTTTTTTTATTATCATTTGCTTCATTTTCTGTTTCTACTAATGTCATTCTGTTTTTCTATGCACCTTCAACATGAACCTGATGGATTTGACTTTTTCCCGTCGTTGTCACAAAAGGGACTTTGGCATGAATGCTAGATAACTCTTTCTCTCCCTTCTGTCCCTACTTCTCCACCCCTGACTAGCCATGCTAATAACTGGGTCTCGCTATTTTGTCGGATCTTTAAGATCCTCCCCTCCTAGAAGAGAGTGATCAACTAAAAAAATAAAAAATAAAAAGACTTTTATAGAACTGACCATGGAATGTGTTGAGATCTGGTGGCTATATTTATGTGCTACTCATGTTATTACTATTCTTATTATCATTAATTTTCAAAGCTGTATTACCGGTCAAGAGAAAAAAAAAAGGCTAAAACTTCTGCGTCGTTCCAGGGGTTGAATCAAGAATGGGGTATTCATCATATCAGTTTTTGTTTCAGGGTAGTCTTCGTTTGCTTGAAGAGATTGTGTTCCAACTGGTAAGAAAAAAAATTCAAATCTATTTTCGACTGTGTACCAAGCTTTTATGATACACTAAACTCTTAGACTGCCAGGCCCTTGTGGACCCCCTTTCACGACAAACCAAGCATGTAGATGTTGCAAAAAAACTTGAATTTGGAACACAAAAATTTTTTTTTTTTCACTAAAACAAATAAATAAATTAACTACAACAGAGGAATAAAAAAAAAAACCAGATCATTAAACTTTTACAAGACTACATTGTCAAAGCATCAACTTAGACACGGAGGGAGTTCTCAAAGGCACGCTGCTTCTTAGCGATTCTAGCGTTGGACTTGGCACCGAGAAGACCACCACCCCACTTTCTGCGGGCCTCATCGTGCTTCTCACCGTAGTTGGCCTCGATGGTAGAAACAAGGTTGGAAAGAGCAGCCTTGTCAGCAGCCTTGACGTCGGTCAAAGCAACAACGGCGGCAGTCTTCTGGTGAACAAGAGTTCCGAGACGGGCCTTACCCTTAATGATAGCGTAAGGAATGCCAAGCTTTCTGCAGAGAGCAGGAATAAAAACAACAAGCTCAATGGGGTCAACGTCGTTGGCAATGAGAACAAGCTGGGGCTTCTTGTTTTCGATAAGAGAGACAACGTGGTTAAGACCGTACTTAACAACGTAGGGCTTCTCGGAGACATCCTCCTTCTTCTTGCCCTCAGCAATGGCAGCAGCCTCCTTGGTGAGACGCTCCTTCTTCTCGGCGGAAGTCTCGGGGCGGTAGTTGTTCAGGAGCTTGAAAGCCTGAGCAGCAGTGTTCTTGTCGAGAACAGTCTGAAACTGAGTAAGAGAAGGAGGAACCTTAAGACGAAGGTTAAGAACCTTCTTCTGTCTCTGCAGACGAACGTAACCGGGCCACTTGACAAAACGAGAAAGGTTTCTCTTGGGCTGGACGGCCTGACCGATACCAAAGTTACGAGGTCTCTTTTCGATCAAGGGGTTCTTGGGAGCAGACTTGGAAGCAGTCTTAGAGAAAGGGGCAGGAGCAACCTTCTTAGTTCTAGAAGCGGGCTGTGTCATTGAGGAAACGAGTCAGTAAATCTTGTTCAAAAATAAACATGACGTCGTAATCACTCTACAGTCTCCAAGATATGAGACTCAGCGAAAGTATTCACAAGTATTACTTGATACCAGTGATAATTCTAGTGATAACCAAAATCATCACTAGTATCAAGGAATCCAGGTGACTATAGCAAGAATTTAGATCTAGCTATAAACTTGAGATAGCTGCAAAGCAGAAATCTGAGCTTCAAAGAAGCATCACGCATAAAGCGCTTTTTACTGATACATCACACTTGTAGGTGTAAATGATTACTCCATCATCATAGGGAGGAGGCCTAAACTCACCATTTTGATATTATATGTTAATATGCTTGAGGTAAGTCAATGATACTTGTCTATCAAAAAAAAGAGGAAGAAGGAATTTAGAATGTGAAAAGATTTTCTTTATTTTGGAGGTTTTCAGTGTTCTCACTGTCTTTTTGGGATAACTAAAAAATGTGACTGCTCCCTAGCTAAAGTCAACCTTCCAAATACGGCAGTCATTAGTCATCATAGTTATTGTTGAGTAGTAGAGGTGCTGTCAATAACCCTATCCCTGATGGCCACTTGCAGCGTCAACCCCAATGAAAAAAAAAAGGAAAAAAAGAGAAAAAGAATTTTTCTTTTGAATTTTGTTTGGTTCTTCACATCGACACCTCTCGACCAGTACTCGACGTCTAAACACATTACCGCCCAGTAAGTCAATTTCGCACCCGCCGACTTTCCGGTAGCATTCGAAGTTAATGGAAGGCTGATTCTACTATGTGCATGATACTAATTGTCATTATCTAGAAATGTCCAAGTCTAAGAACCACACCAACCACAACCAGATCAAGAAGGCTCACCGCAACGGTATCAAGAAGCCCAAGACCTTCAAGTACCCTTCCCTTAAGGGCGTCGACCCCAAGTTCAGAAGAAACCACAAGTACGCTCTTCACGGCACTGCCAAGGCCCTTGCTGCCCGCCGTGCTGAGGCCAAGGCCTAAGTGTGACGAAATCAAAACTTGTTTTATTTTCTGGGTCGGATTTTGTGAAGGAAACTAAAAATACCGTTTGATACATGATTATCTTTATTTAAATATTATGAATCGACTATTTTATTTCTGTTTTTAATTGTTTTTTTTTGTTTGCTGCTGCGAATAGTGTTGCTTGAAAGATGGTGTAGGAGGGTCTAATGGATAGAGGGAGGTTGTGTTTGCTACGTGCTGAAAATAGAATGCTGGTTGGGACTTAGAAGAAACCCGTAACTTATGACCAAGTCAACAGTCTGACGCCTTTTTTTTTTATACATATATATCTTCTACTTTTTGATGGTATATTATGCTTTTATTAGTTGGCATATCGAAGCTTGATACACGGAGATTAAATCATAGAATCAGTGAAGACAGCTGATGGACATCGGAGACTTAGACAAATGGCTGTAAAGATTTGGAATTCAAGTATACTTGTTAGAAATAATATTCAATTTTGGCCATGTCTACTCAGATTTGTAAATTTTGCAAATTTAGCAAAGATACAGCAAAGTAAATGTCTATCAGAAACCAAACATATGGGATCAGCGCTCAGCTATGACTGACATACTACATCTATTTTTAAGATATTTTCAAATTATTTCTTTTTGGAAAGTTGTATTCTAAATAAGATCACACCTATCTTAGGTTTTGTTTTTGGCAGACAAAATTGAAAAAAAAAGATTTCATGTTTCTATCATTCTTGAGTAATGGCATGCTGCGTGAAAATTTTTAAAAGTGCCTTCAGTATCGGCTATACATAATTTTTTCTATATATTCAATTCAATGTACATGCCGTTTACTATACCATTAGTACACGTCGATAAAAGTAAATGGTCCTCCCTACCTGAAAGTCAGTTTACAACTAATTATGTATTTTCAAGTAATTTGTAGCTCAGGCTAGGGTGAGGTACGCCATAGAAGGCTTTCAGTTAACTATATATGCATTTTAGATAAGTGCATATTTTCTATTCTTTTGAGTATTTAAACTAGTTATCTTGTACTGAAAGCTTGATAAAGTGGACGCAGAACTCATTATATCAAAGAATTATGAGTTGCAACAAAAGCAAGAATTAGTATCTGCATTATGGACTCATGCACTAGAACATTAAGATATTTGAAGATTTTACATTGAAAAAGTTCAGATTCAAATTGGAACACAACCAATTTCAGTTGGAAAACGGTGTTAAAAGTTGAGGACCAGCTTGTTTGTTGTCTAAATCTTGCACCATATTGAGATGAACCAATTAAAAACGACAAATTGATCAAAAAGATCTAATCTTTGACATATTGAACACCATGGCCATAAAACAGTCCATTAAGCCACCCTCTACAAAATTTATAAAAAACCGTCTACATTAGTTTATTAAAATGCTGATAATGACTATTTTCACGACACTGAAGTGTGTTTTTCTTTGAGCTCATTGAGATGTCTATGCGAATTAACAGCGCTTTTTCCTAAGCATCACATGACTTTGACTAAGCGTGAAACTGGCTGAGGCTGGTGTGGTTGTTGAAATCCAAAACGTAGCAGCTTTTCTCTCTCTCAATTAATTTTTTTTGTTTTATTCCCTCTCTTTTATTTCCTTCACCAACTCCAGCCAAGTCCAAAAACGCCAATTGAAAGTGTTGATTTTCTGATACTATTTGCAGACTTGTCCACATAAACTAGACGTATTTAGCAATTATGGCATCTGCTGTTCCTTATGATCCAGAAGGATTTGGCGATGAGACTAATCCTTTCGCCCAAGACGATAATCACGTTGAGTCGACTCCAACCATTGCTCCATCACCTGCAGTTGAGTCTGCATCAACCCATGAAACAGAGAGTGCCACATCAAGCTTGCTTGCTTCAGCTCCCGCAAATGCTTCTGAAACTCCGGACGCTTCTCAGCCCGCACCAACTCTTAGACCTGTCAAGAAATATAAACTCGCCCTCAAAGTGACAGCTCTGGAGCGTCAAGGAAAGAAAGACCCAATTATTCGGTTTGACGCATATACTACACTTCCTCGGTTTCGAACAACCACTTTCAAAGATATCAGACGGACACATCATGAGTTTATGAAATTTGGCTCTCATCTAAACAACGCTAATCCAGAATGCTTTGTGCCACCCGTTCCTCCTTCTGTCACCTCAGCTGGCGCAGGCACAGAAGAAGATGAAATTAAGGTCAAGAGAAAGATCCAGCTTTGGCTTGACAGAGTTTCTGCCAACCCAATTCTTGCCAGAGATGAAGAGTTTGTGAATTTTATTGAGTCAGATTTTGGTTACGCTCCCCTCAACAAGAGAAAACCACCAGCGACTGGCATGACACGTAAAGCACTGAAGCAATTGCAACCACCCCATGATGAAGTCACCGAACTGGCTGAGTTCAGACCTATCATCAAGCAGCTCTATATCACATCGCAGGATACTAATGCAAAGTTGGAGAAGGTTTCGAAATCTCGCAGGGCTCTTGGCCTGGCGTTAAATGAGTTTGGTGGAAAGATTGCTCAGTACACAACCGTTGATCATGAAAACCTTGGAATGACCCACATGTGGCGCAAGCTGTCGAAGGTTTTTACAGCCATTGGTGACCTAGAGGCCATCAAAGCAACTTCTGAAGCAGTAAGTCTAGGTGATGGCCTAAACTTGATTGCGCAGGATGGTTATGTTGCAAAGGAAGCGATGACGAACAGACATTTGCTAATGAGAGAACTAGTGAAGGCGCAAGCTAATACCAAGTCTAAGCATCAGACAGCCGTCAAGCTCAAGGGCTCTACGAACATCAACCCTGTTAAGGTCGATGAAGCCATTGCTATTTTAGAGGAAGCCACCAACGCTGAGGAACAACTTACAAACAAAGTGCGTCGTGTGACTGAAAACATGTTGATTGAAAAGCCAATCCTGGAAGAAAGACTCGAAGGAGACATCAGAAGCTACATTGCTGAGTATGTTGTTCGTATAATTGAGTCGGAAAGGCGTGCACTGAGTGCATGGGAGTCGGTTAGAGCTGATGTTCGTGCTGCTGATGCCAACGGTGGTCTTAGCAGATTGGGCCGTGAAAGTTATCCTTCGCGTCGTGGTGTTCCGTTAGCCCAGTCACAGACTGTTAAAGGTGATAGCTGGAGTGGAGACCGCACTGTCCGGGCGCAGGACTTCAATGACTCTCCTGCATTTTCTGACAATGCAGTGACGAAGGATACTGACAAAAACGGCGAAGGTGAGCTTGAAGCGCCTGAGGAGGATACTCTCGTAGATGCGCGTAACGCCGCCAGCTTGCTTGCTGGCTCTACTTTTTAATGAGCACAATATTTAGTTGTAGTTATTTGTTTTAATTTAATTTCAGAATTTTTTAGCTTCTGGGCATGTGCTTTGTTGCTGTTAAAATGTGCTATGCCGTATTTATTATGGTTCATTTGTTAGGAGTTCACGCATCAATTCTAACCGCCTGAAGTTCCAACTCCCATTTCCACGTTTCATTACAGAGACCACCACAACCTTTTTCTGTCCACTTCAAAACGGGTCTTGGCTGGCTTATTTCATTTTCAATCCAACCAGACAGCTTCTTTTTTTTTTTTTTTTTTTTTTTTTTTTCCGAAAAAGAATTTTTATACTCACGACAAAATTTAATGGGATTATTTGAAGTACTTCAGCGGATAGCTATCAGGTTTGGACTGTTGTCCAAAATGGTGCGGATCCTGCCCTGCCTTTCGCTCTTATTTTCCCTAGCGGGCATCGCACTTTTGGCGATGCTACCAATGGAAGGGCAGTTTCGGAATACATACATTTCGGAGAACGCACTGCTACCGGCACAGGCGAGCACTTATTTCAGAGAGTCTGAGTGGAATATCGTCAGAGGTTACCGTCACGAAGTGCACATGCTGGAAACTGCCAACAGCTCGACGCGCACCGAGGCCATCCAGGGATGGTTCGACGACATTGGCCTGAAGACATCAGTTCAAGACTGGGAGATGAACTATGGATCTGATAAGCGGTTTGGATCAAATGTGTACGGTATTTTGCATGCGCCAAGAGGCGAGAATACTGAGGCTATGGTGCTCGTTGCCCCGTGGTTGAACCAGGATGGGGAATACAACGATGGCGGTATTTCATTGGTCGTGGCCCTGGCCCGATATCTCAGTAGGTGGTCTGTTTGGTCGAAGAACGTTATCTTTGTTGTGACATCAGACTCGCATCTGGCTATGAGATCATGGGTGTCTGCATATCACTCTTCGCTAGGTAACACGGCCGGTGCGATTGAAGCAGCAATTGTTCTTGACTACCCCGGTAAGTCTGATCAGTTTGAGAGTATTGAGGTCATTTATGAGGGTCTCAACGGCCAGCTTCCAAACTTAGATCTGGTCAACACCGCTATGCAAATTGCTCGTCTTGAGTCCATCCCGGTGGTAGTCCAGGGCTTGGGAAAGCTGGGCTACCAATTTTACACTGAGCGCGCTCTGGCGTTTTTTAGAGGTATTTTATCCCAGCTTTCAGCTGGTATCAGACCTGGCCCGGGCTCCGACACGTTCAGCGGCTATAGAATTAATGCTATCACTATCAAGGCTAGGGGTACCGAAGGCTGGGCTGACATCACCACTTTTGGTCGAGTCGCCGAGTCTACTCTTCGCTCCATTAACAATCTTATGGAACATTTCCATCAGTCATTCTTTTTTTACTTTCTGATGACCCCACAAAAGTTTGTCTCGATTGGAACTTATCTACCTGCGGTACTGCTTGTGTCAATTTCTTACCCACTCATGGCTTTCTACAACATTGCGACCAAGTTTATGACGGCTGAACAAAATGTTTCAATTTTGGATCGGAAAACGATCCTTTTGCCTTTTATTCTCCTTTCAAGCATTTATCTTAGTTGCTTTGTGTTTGGATTCTTGACCTTGCATATTTTCTCATCCAAGGCTGCGGTGGCCACTATCCTCGCACTTTCTCTTGCACAGACCGTGTATACTGTCAAGTTGTTGGCTAATGTGATTAAATCAAAGAATGGCACTGCTATAGAAACTGCTATTCAGCTGCCTGCCAGTGCACTATCCTTTGCGCATGCATACGCAATGATTGTGCATGGTCTAATCTTAACAATCCTTGGTATGCTCAACTTCTCGCTCGGATTCTTCCTTGGTGTCGTAACTCTTCCTCTTACCTGGCTTCGGCCACTGTCCTGTGAGGCCACCCCTGATCAGCGCAAGCGCCACTACGTTGTCTCCGCTATTCTGCTGACAGTCAGTACGCCGTGGCTGTGGCTGAAGATCATTTCGTTTTTGTCCAGCCACGACGACCTTCCAATCACTGCCAGCAAGCACGATTTGTATACAATTGTGGACAATCTGCTTTGGGGCTGGAGGGGCCTTGATGTCTGGACATGGGGCGTTATCTCGGGTGTCTGGCTTCCCTTGTGGTTGGTCGGTGTGAGCATTGTCATCTTTGGTCAAGGTAGCAACAGATTTGACTTTGATGAAAAGGTCAAAGCACAGTAATTTTTTAGCAATAGATGTGAGTGTATTAAATAATTTAACATGTTGAACATGTATACTTATAAGCCGCCCTCTCAATGCTCTTGATAAACAGACTAGTCAAAAAATGTGTGCGTGGGACTTGAGACATAAAACTTAGTCTTTAATAACGTGGCCTTTTTGCATTGAAAAAAAAGTGGGACATTGTCACAACATACATTTACAAGGCTCTTTCAATCCTTTTTTTTTCCTTCCTTTTTTTCCCCTTCCCTTTTCCTACGATTTACTAAAATCATTTCTTGATTTATTCCTCCCCCACACGAAAACCCTACTGCAAACATGGCCGGCGACAAATACACCGTTATTTTACCTACTTACAACGAGCGCAAGGTGAGTTCACCCCATCTGTGATGCCAATGGCTTATAGACCAAGCATGACACAGCGTGTCTCTAACCTCTATTCTTTGTGTTAGAACCTCCCTATCATTACGTGGTTGCTTGCCAAGACGTTTCAGGAGCACAAGATTGACTGGGAGCTGATCATTGTCGACGACGGCTCGCCAGATGGTACTCAGGAGATTGCCCACCAGCTGATCAAGGTCTACGGTTCTAAGCGCATTTTGCTCAAGCCCCGTGCCGGAAAGCTGGGTCTCGGCACCGCGTACGTGCACGGCCTGCAATTTGCAACGGGCAACTATGTCATTATCATGGACGCCGACTTTTCTCACCACCCTGAGGCGATTCCTCAATTCATTGCTTTGCAAAAGAAGCACGACTACGATATCGTTACTGGCACCCGCTACGCAGGCGATGGCGGCGTGTATGGCTGGGACCTTAAGCGCAAGCTTGTCTCTCGTGGCGCCAATTTCCTTGCTACCTTATTGCTGAGACCTAACGTTTCTGATCTTACTGGTTCTTTCCGTTTGTACAAGAAGCCCGCGCTGGAGAACATTATTGCCAGCACCAAGAGTAAGGGCTACGTTTTCCAAATGGAGATGATGGTCCGCGCCAGATCATTTGGCTACACTATTGGTGAGGTTCCCATCTCGTTTGTGGATCGTCTCTACGGTGAGAGTAAGCTTGGTGGTGACGAGATTGTTGGCTACCTCAAGGGTGTTTGGTCTCTTTTCACCAGCGTCTAATTGAACAATCACTAGTTGATTGATTGATTAGCTCTGTTTGACTCTTATTATTATTTTGGTTTTTTTTTTTTTTTTTTGTTATTGTTGCTTCTTGCTGCTGTTTGTTTTATTAATTTTTGAGTCTGCGTCTTGACCAAGTTTTGTGATGTGCACATGGCCTTTTTTCCCCCCTTACTGACAGTCCTGTTCGCTGGAAGAAAAATCATCTATTCTACTGTCTTTGAATCGCCAGCTTGAACGTCTTAAAGAAACATTGGGAGTTGCCTTCACTGTTTATACCTATATATATATATCTATATGGACACATATTTTTTTCAATTGACCATTCCAAATATAATTTGTGCTGCTGTAATTGCAGAAATTTCCTGCTGACTGGCCTGTTACTGCCGTTGCATACTTGTGTAACAGGCAAATACTCTTTTTATTTTTTTTTCTCTCCAGAAGAAATCTTTACATACTGAATCTTACAGTCCGAGCCAAAAATACAAAAATGCCAAAAAAAAAAAAAAAAAATAATAAAGAGATGATGGAGTAAAATGCATATATTAGTAGGAATAATTGTTTCGTTTTTTTTCTTCTCTTTTTTATGAAAAAAAAGAATTCCATTACGAAGAATAGAAAGACGGAACAAAACAAGAACAACAAAAAAACAAAGAGAGAGACTATGCGAAAAGGATGATGGTAATGCAAACAACAACAACAACAACAACAACAACAACAACAACAACAACAACAACAACAACAACAAAATAAAGATCACTGGAGAATAAACCAGAGAGAAGCTGACAAAAAAAAAAAAGACGCTAGAAAGGGCTCTGTCAAATCGACCAAAAGACCTCGTAAACCCCCAGTTAGGTTTAATGAAAAAAAAAAAAAAAATGAAAAATAAAGTTAGAGCCCTCAGGAAAACAAGACCTAGGAAAAGAGCCTCTCCCGCAAAAAAACCAAAAAAAAAAAGCCAAGGGCTATCGCAAAAAGACATCGGTTTGGCTTGCCCGGTCTCGGCACTCAGGGCGGCGCTGGAGACCTAAGCGGCGGGGCACGAGGCACCGTTTTTTTTTGGGCGCAGCGGCGGCGGGATCGGGTGCTGGCAAATGCAAATCGTCATGACTTCGTTTTTTTATGCTTTCCAACACGACAACTTTTACAGAACTCCCGCTGCTGCAGTGATGCAGAGCAGAATCCTGTGGCGACTGCTCCTGTCCTGATGAAAGTACAAGCTGGGACGGCAAAGTATAAATTTCCGGGGACTGGGTACGTGGCTGCGACTGTGACTGCAATTGCGATTGCAACTCAGTGTTGTCAATAACCTCTAAGATAGCATCCCCCTGTTGTTGCCCCTCAGCTTGCAGCTGGATTAGTTTACATCGTCGCCATTCATCCCGAATTTCCGCCCGCGGCCTATTGGTTTGCTGCTGCTCCGCGGCCGTACCCACGCTTCCCCGAATGAGTCGAGGGATTAACGAATGCGGCATGGTCTCTCGAGTAGTAAAAGAAGAAAACCCCATTTCTGAGTCCTTTAACAGCATTGACCGGGGAAATCCCTCTTTTTCCAAGTTCTTATTCATCACACATGCGGCTAGGTTAACTGTATCATCATAATCATGGTTTTCTAGGTAAAAAGACACTCTCTGTTTTAGACTCCCCGCAGTGCTTGAAGACTGGGGCTGGTGCAAACCGATGATAATAGTATTATTGTTGCTGTTATTTTCGCCTTCTAAGTGGGAGGACAGTGGTTGATAGTCCCTGCTTTTATAAGACTCTTCAAGAAAGTGTATGTTTTTATTAAGAGGGTCTTCCTGGGATAATTCAACTTCATCCTCAGTATCACTACCGTTCGGTTGGTAGTCGTCGTCATCAGTATCGGTGTCGTTTTCATCAATGTGAATTTTCAGCTCGCTGGCACTCTCTGGAGTCACTGCCCTGGTCGCCTGGCATGCAGTGGCTTCATATGCAGGCACGGCTACATCAGAAATAATGTTACTTTTGTAGATGCGGTCGTTGAGCAGTTCGCCTTTAAATTTAACCCAGCGGTTTGGTTTGCGCTTCCTTGTGGGGCCTGTGCACAATATACTTTTGAGATTTATGGGGACCCGCGCTGCTGCGCGGTTTGGGTACGGTTTTTGAATTTTTTGATTATAGCCGTCATTGTAATGCTGATATTTAGCGTCGTGGTCGAGATTGTGACTATAATTGTTGGCGTTTTCGTCATCAGGTGGTGGAAGTTCCGCAATGAGAATTGTATTAAGTTTGCTTACAGGTTGCGGCCGTTCCTCAGGAGGATCCATAGACTCAAGCATTTGGAGTAATGATGATGTCGATTCGACTAGTGGCAGCGCCGGCGGCTGTCTGATTCGCGTTTGTATTATCGGCGGCGGCGGCGCCGGCGGGGTGGATAGCACCTTTGCAGAGGGCAGAGGTTGTGACGAAGGCGGGGTTGACGGTGACATTGGCGGTGCCTCCTGTGAAAAAACAATACTTTCTGACGCGGACATTGTATGTTTTACGCGTGGAGATTGTGCGTTTCCGGGTGTTTTTATTTATTTATTTTTATTTTTCTGTAATAATATTATTCGCTTGAGATGCTGATTGTAATTTTGGTGATGGGTGCAAAAAAAAAAAAAAAAAAAAACCCACAGCCAAACAAAACGCAACGGACCAAGGGCGCTTTGCTCTTTGCTAGGAGCCAGTGGCGTCACAAACAGAGTTGAAAATTCTTTAAAATCCGCAAAGGCCAAGTCGTGGCCTTGGATATTTTTTTAATAGTTGGTGGGTTGACGCGTAGATTATCAAAAAAAATCTTTTTTTTTTTTTTTAAATTAAATTAAATTAAATTGAGAGAAGGTGAGAGCAAGTAAGGGAAGGTAGGGAAAAATTTGAAACTCTCACTGTGATTTTGTGTGTTTGGGTTATTGGACGCTGGTTTCAATATATATATATATATTAGGGCAAGGTGAAACGCGTTACGCATGTATTTTCTCCCGGAATAGGAATTATTACGTAATGGAAAAATTACCCAGAGGCTATTTCCACACTGCCAATTTTGCTCAATGCGGACATGCCCTACGCGTGGCAAACTCAGACACGTGAGCTAGTAAATTAAGCTGGGTCAGTCATGGTTCGAACTATTAGTAACAGCAGCTTGAGCAATCATATGGGCTGGCTCTTGGGTCAACGTTGAAGGGTTCAACGTTAATTTGGATTTTTTTTTTTTTTTGTTTGTTTGCATGTTTCATGGCTCTTTTGTTAAGAATGTGAATATATTTATAAGTTTTATCAGTGTATATCAAATAGCTTCTGTGTATAATTTTTAAATAGTTATAAGGACAATAAACTGATTATATATATATATATCAAATAGCTCAAAAAAGGTCATTAGAATCAAAAGAGTCAAAAGTTTAGACCTCCAAACATAGATTTCAAATGAGCTTGGAAATAACTAAATTTGAAAGAGTCTAAAGGGTTTAAAAAAAAATTACTGCAGGCATAGATTCCAACACAGAGAAGAAAATGATGAACAAGTTCTAAACTGGCTGGGGTCACGACTAAGAGCAAACAGAAATAAATGAATAACACCAAGTGGTCTAATATTAATGTACCCACTGGTTTGAATCTTTATGATTAATAAAAAGAAAAAAACAATAGTTAAAAACTGTCGTTAGAAAAGTTGAATTAAATTAAAATCTGATATAAGAAGTCAGTTTAACGGTGAAAGATACGTATATAGTATGCAGCTATAAGGGAAAAGGGGATCAGTAGTCAGATATATGTATATATATATATTTAAAATACCCTGACAGACTTGACAGAAAGGAAGTGGTTTTACCTAACAGTTTCATTTTCATGTTCATATTGGTTGTAAATAAAACTTACATTCATCAACAAAAGCCAACAGAACTGGCTAATTCTATCTTGAGCTTTTCTTACTCCAACTTATTTTTAGATAGTATGAATACACATTTACGCAAAGTACGTTATATGAAACCAGTATTTTTAATTTGCCAATTTAATATAACAATCACTTGTTTAATTTCTTTTTTGTTTCTCCACAAATATCTTATATATATATATCTGTTTTCTTATTCTTATTTTATTTTGTTGTAAATTTTTTTTTTACCACAAGTACAAGTAGTCTAAATTTCAGAAGCTTAAGAATTGTGAATAAAACCCTGCCATGTAAACTTGTGATGCAAACAAATCACAAGCCTCAACTTGGATAATGAAAGTAGAATAAAAAGAAGGGCTTGAAAAAAAAAAATTGATTGAACCTGTGGCCACAGGATCTTACGACGACAGTATTTGAAAACTAAAAAAAAAAAAAAAAAAAAAAGACATGTTTTCAACAAGACCATTCACAATTATTACCTTTTGTGACTGGTATTATATCGACAACTGTCTCAAGTGTAATGAAAAAAAAAGTATAGATGTTAGCTGGTATATATTATATACTATATATATTACAGTAAATAGTCTTATTTGTCACTACTCTACTAGCAATACCTCCACTAGCTGTGGCTCTTGCGCAAGTCCTGATCAGTACGAAGCACGGCGCCCAACACAACCTGCACACCCTGAGAACAGTGCTGTTTTGTCGCGGATTCTGCAGGGTTATGTGAAATGCCATCCTTACAAGGCACAAATAGCATGGCAGTAGGGCAGTGTAGGCTCGTGTAACAAGAGTCGTGGCCAGCACCACTTTGTAACACATGGTAAGGTAGCCCTTGTTCTGTCGAAGCGGCCTTGAGATGCTCTTTTAACCGTGCATCAAAGTCAAGTTGCACAGAGTTCCAGATTTGTTTATAAGTAAAGTTGACTTTACGAGCCGCAGCAATGGCCTCAAGCTTGGCGAAAACTGCAGCCTGCAGCTCGTTCAGTGAGGATTCCTTGGAATGGCGCAGATCAATAGAAAAGGAAATATGACCGGGGATGGTGTTGGTGGACTGCGGCAGCGAGTTGATAATGCCAACGGTGCCAAGCCCCTGGGACGCAATGGCAGTCTCTTCAATTTCAACAATCATCTTGGAGACTGCCACAAGTGTGTCGCGGCGGCGGTTCATGGGGGTTGTACCTGTGTGCGCCTCAGCTCCGGTCGCCGAAGCCTCGTACCAACGCATTCCTTGCACGCCGTCAACAATACCAATTTCAAACCCCTCCGCCTCAAGCACGGGTCCCTGTTCAATATGCAATTCAAAATGCGCGCTAAGCGAATTCTCCCGATAGTCAGCAGGGGTGGTACCTTTGAATCCAATCCGCTCGAGCTCAGCGAGGAAAGTGGTGTCGGGATCGTTGACATCTTCAAGGGCATAACAGTTTTCAAGTGGGATGGATTGGGCCCACACCCCCGAGCCCAGCATGGCCTTGGGGAACCGAGCGCCTTCCTCGTTAGTCCACAGGATTACGGCAATGGGCGCATAGGTCGAGTAATTAGCGTCATGCAAAGCGCGGATGATCTCAAGCCCACAGTGAACGCCAAGGATTCCGTCGTAGCGGCCGCCGCGGGGCTGGGTGTCGAGGTGAGAGCCAAGGCCAATGGGCGGAATGTCGTTATTCTCGCCGGCGCGGATCATAAAAATGTTGCCAACCTCGTCAATTTTGATAGTAAGACCCAGGGCCTTGCCCTGCTGGATGAACCACTCGCGCACGCGGAGGTCGTCGTCATTAAGAGCGAGGCGGTTCATGCCGCCGTCGGGGGTGGCGCCCCACTGGCAGGACTCATGGAGGGTATTCCAAAACCGGTCAACATTGGCAGTGACGGACACGCCGCCAGTAAGAGCAATGTTGCTAGGAAGTGTGGTTGCAGTAGTAGTGGTAGTAGATGAGGATGCCATGGTTGTGATTAGATGATTGAGCTTGGATTAATGAAATATGTGATAGGGCTAACATGTGTTTATATACAAAAATATATATAATTGCAAGATAATACTAAATATTCCTACAGCAGTATATGCTATCTATTTCGGCTATAATTGCCATTGTAAGTGGCCATCGGGCAGCACGGTCGGTGGGAAAGTATGGGGCCATTGTATGTGTTAGTATTGATTGTGCAAAGTCATCAAGATAAAAAGGCATGGCCGCGGAGAATATAAAATATTATCTATCGATAAGAGAAAACAAAAAAAACAAAAAAAAAATGTTTTACATGCAGCACAGTAATTTTCAGTAGCCATAAATAAAGATTGAACAGAGCAAAAACGTCCAGACGGGGAAGAAACACTGAGGTTCACGAACCAGATGCAGTAGAGGGGAGATGATTACCGTTGACTTTTTTTTAAAGGTCTGCACAGTCAAGGTCAAGTCGTCGTCAAGCTGATTTCTTCATGGCAGCAGCCAATATCTACAAAACTCATTTTTTTATTTTTTTTTTTATTTTTTTTTTTTCACTATGACTCTAGAACTGACTCGCAGTGATCGACTTTTTGGTCTTTGCCGCCCTCGTTCTGAATGATTGAGGTAAAGCTTGATTAGGATTTTAAATGCCAGTTCAGGACGACTATGACAATTTTATTATTATTATTATTATTATTATTATTATTATTATTATTATTATTATTATTATTATTATTATTATTATTATTATTATTATTATTA
>JAJMRT010000282.1:0-30082 GCA_030558065.1 Geotrichum phurueaensis | reverse complement strand
CGCTTTCTCCATGATGTCACGAAGAGGACTGTAGTTGCCTGGGTCGCCGTAGAGACCGGGCTTGGTGAACGACCTGTAAAAGCCGCCCTTAGAACTTCCATCATACGTTGACCTCCAGGCTGAGCGAGCTTCAGCTCTGATGCTCTTCTTGAGGTTAACAGTGATTTCTGCCGCCTTGAGCATCAAGCTCATCTTAGCTTGTTTCCAAAGTGGTCTGGTGTTCCAGAAGACATTCTTTCCAGCTGATTCCATCTGACAAGTCTGATAGAATAAAAACGCTAGAGGCTCTTTCTCAGCCACAAGGCTTTGTCTTTTGAACAGTCTCCTAACCGGGTTCTTCGGGCTAACATCCCTCAGAGCTCTAAGAGAAAATCTTTTACCAAGCTCCTCAGCTCGCTTGCTGAAGGGTGGGACACCTGCGTCCCGCTGTAAGATGCAGGTCGCCATCGTTCTAAAAGCGCCCAAAGTCTTCCTTAAAGCAAGATTCTGAATACTTTCAAGCTTATCCTTGAGAATCCTCGGTGCCCTTTGATACCACACCGGGCTAGCGTACTCCATCACTGGCCGAACACATGAAACGTAAAGTTGCCTAATAGTCTGGCCAGTAATGCCCCTAAGGACACCACCCAGTCTTCCTATTGTGCCAACCGCTTTTGTAGCTTTAGAAATCACATTCTTAGCATGTTCGGCAAAGGAAAAACTGCGGCTAATAGTGACACCTAGAAGTTTTAAACTGCCCTGGGCAAGTCTTCTCGGCGCACCATCAACCGGGATTACAAGTTTCCTTCTCCACTTCCTTGCTTTCTTTTTCTTACCGGGAAAGCGAGGTCGTATATGGATGAAGCCGAGCTTATTGCCATAATCAAACTCAATGTGAGACCCTTCGGCCCAGTCATGACATATTTTCAGCACCTCTGAAAGCTTAGTAACGTTCTTGTTCGCGTATTTGCCGCTTGTGTAGATAGTGATGTCATTAACAAAGCTAATAACACTAACACCAGCGTCACGTATGGTACGATAGAGGTCACTTGTGCATATGAGAAATAGCAATGGTGAAATCGGCGAACCTTGCGGTATGCCAGTTCCAACCTTTCTCGCTTCAGAGAGATTCCCATCAACGATAAGGCTTGTTTTCCTCGCACTTACGAACTTGGATACCCAGCTCTTGGCGGCCTGGGGGAGACCCATGTTATCCATGGTCTTGACCAAGACTCCCTTGTCAACATTGTCAAAGGCACATTTAACGTCAATTGCTAAAATTGAAGTTGTTCTTTTTCTCACTATGTTACGGTCAACACAGTGCGTCAAACTAGCCAAAGCGTCTACAGCTGAATAGCCTCTACGAGCTCCAAACTGATGCTTTGAGATAGACTCTAAAGTTAGTGCCGAGAGTCTCCTCTGCACAATCTTTTCTAAGACTTTACCCAGACAGTTAAGAAGAGTGATGGGCCGGTAAGATTTAGCCAGCTTCTCAGCTTTTCCTTTCTTTCTCAGGACCACCGTGTACCCTTCGCGGAAAGCTTTAGGGTGGTGGCCTATCCTCACACACTCTGTAAAGAGTCTGGTCAGGAGGGTCCTGAATGGTTTGGCCTTCCAGGCATGCTTGATAGCAATCGTCTTGACTCCATCAGGGCCAGCGGCCTTGTATGGAGATTGAGTCGATATGACTTCTTCAATTTCTCTGACCTTGAGCTTGGGCCACCTATCGTCTCCCTCTCTGCAGAAAGAAACTCTAGGCGATCGTACTCCAGCTTTGGTTGGAAAAAGCTCAGCAAACAGCGTGTCAACAATTTCTTTAGCTGACTTTGCTATTGAGCCGTCCTTCCTCACGAGCTCCGAAGTAACTCCTCTTTGTTCTACCCCTCTAGCATATGGCAACACATCCCACAGGTTCTCAGAATTTCTGGTGCATAAAAACTGGTTCCAGCACTCGCTCTTAGCTTGAACAATAGCTTCTCGAAACTCCTGCTCACTGGTCTCGGCCCGCTGTCGGTTCTCCTGAGTCGGATCACGTTTAGCCTGCTGTCTGATCTTTCTGTATTCGCCCCTCAAAGATTTGAGACTGTCCGTCCACCAGCGTTTGCTGCGCTCCACAAGCCGTAATTCTGGGGTAGAAACCCAGAGGCACGACCTGATAAGCACCGTTAGTGATTCAGCCAGCTCGTCAGCCATATACTTGCCCGTGCAGCTTGTATTAGCCAACAATAGCTCATTACTAGCCTCTTCTAGGCATCTCGAGAAGAACTCCCAATTAGCCTGCTTGTAGTTGAGCCCTCCACCGTAGTTGGTGAACTGGTCGCCGCCCCATTCCCACTGACTACTGTCCATGGTACTTAAATGCCAAACTTGTAGAAAATGATCACTCCCCACGTCTTGGCTCTCCTCAAAATAACATAAGCCTGCACACTCCTTTCCAAAGACAAGGTCAATGACTGAACCACTATTGTGCGTAGGTTCATCAGGGTCAGTGAAAAGAAAGTAGCCATGCTCATCAGTCTATTCAACCCAGTCCCTGGCTAATCTTTCGATTCGCTGGGGCTCGATCGTGCTTTGCCAACGTGGGTGGTGAATGTTGAAATCCCCCGCTAGCACTCTTGTTGTAGTTTCGTCCTCGGTAGACTTCTCCATAAAGATCATCAAAGGAAGAATCTCTTCGGACATCCTGTTGTATATATTTGTAACCTCCACACCATCAATGCTAACGGTTACCATGTTAGCATCAGTCATCGTCTTCACCTTGACAACCTGGCGCTCTCGTACCACCGCCCTTCTGACAAAAGTTATGGCGCGTACATCTTCCGCCAATTCATCACATATCATATGCCAACTACTATGGTACTTAGCTCGGCTCCTCAGACCTGGCTCTTGTACCATCAGAATGTCGTAGTCGTCCTCCAACAATTCGTCCAGTATAGCGGTCTTGTTGTTGCAGTTCACTTGGCCCACTCGCAGAGGCCCGCGCGTCGTGTGACTGCTTGTATTAGGTTTAGCATGAGTAGCAACATATGCAGCTGATAGTAAAAGAAACCTTTCGAGAGCAGCATTCGCGTGAAGGTTTCTTTCCCTTAAAACAGAAGAAACCGTTTGATTTTTTTTTCACTAGAATTACGGTGAGGTCATGCGCGCCAACTACTATCCGACTATTATTTGACTAATGCAGACCGTTGCTGCAGTCTCATTTTTTAACGTTTAGCTGTTTTTCTTTTGAGTCTCAGGTTACCCTAATTTTATCCTAATATAGTGGCCTCTACAAAATTTAGTCTTAAGTCATAATTCATGTTTATATTTCAAGTCTTAACTACCAAACTCAAATTTGGGACATCTCCCAACCTTGACACCCCAATTGATACTGCCAAAAAAATTTTTAGATCTTTCTATTTCTCTCTCATACCCTGATCCTACGATCAAAGTCAGCATCTTACGCATTTTACCGGCTCTACCAACACCCACTCCTCTCCCCTTCTTTACATCACGTATACTAGCAAAAATGGCTGTTGGAAACACCGCCGGAAAGGAGGTTCGCATCAAAAACAAGATGAAGCGGCAGCAAATGTTTGCCAAGCGGAAGGATGAGCTCAATAAGCAGCGTCACAAGGAACGACGTGAACGCGCAAAGCTCGAGGCTGAGAACCCGCAGCTTAAAGAAGAACGTCTGGCTGAGAATATTACACAAACAATCGATTCGAAGCGTGTCTACGACGAGTCTGTCAACGCCGAGGTTGAGGGAGAAGACGAGTTTAAAAGCTACTTTGAAGATGGCAAGCCACCCAAGGTCCTCATCACCACTAACGCCAAGGCTCACAAGGAGGCCTACCGTTTCACAGAAGTCTTTCAAGAGCTGATACCAAATTCGACCTTCTTAAAACGCAAGGACCAGTTTAACATGAAGCAAATGTCCAAATTTTGTGCCAACCGCGACTTCACTGATCTGATTGTCGTGAACGAAGATAAAAAGGTTGTCAACGGTATTACCTTCATCCACTTGCCTGCAGGTCCCTCATTATACTTTTCTGTTTCATCGCTTGTTTACAAGGATAGAATTTCTGGTCATGGTCGCGCCACTTCTCATGTGCCGGAGCTCATTCTCAACAACTTTACCACCAGACTAGGTACCACTGTGGGTCGGTTTTTCCAATCTCTCTTCCCGCAGCAGCCCGAGTTTGTCGGCCGGCAGGTCGTCACCTTGCATAACCAGCGAGACTTTATCTTTTTCCGGAGGCATCGTTACATGTTTAAAAATGAAGAACGTGTTGGTTTGCAGGAGCTTGGTCCTCAGTTTACGCTGCGCTTGCGGAGGGTGCAAAAGGGTATCAAGGAAGAGATTGAATGGGAGCATCGCCCTGATATGGACAAGGATAAGAAAAAGTTTTATTTATAAATATTTGTGTATTTTTGTGTTTTTGTATTTTTGTATTTTATTCACCAATCTCATTTTTCTTATAGAAATAATCGATACTGTAAATTGTATAGTTTTTATTGTGTGGGCGAGAAGCTTTCAAAAAGACAATTGGAGATGACCATTAATTACTTTATACACACATACAAATCTATTGTCTAGTTTTTCAGGGAAGCCGAAAAGTCGATCACGGGAGTTTCGATATCGTTTACATTCCATCCCTTCTCCTTCTCAAAGCCAGGTTGCTCGGGACCCAAAACTGTGACACTGGCGCTACTAAAATCATCCTTGAGACTTGAAATCAAATACTCTTTGGCAACCCGGACAATGTCCTCAATTGTGACGCCAAGTAAAGCGTCGCGGCGAGCCTGACGCAGCTCGTTGGTGATACCGTGAACAAACTCGCTTGAGATTTCCGACCGCGGGCTCAAGGGCGCATCAATACCCTGGAAAATACTCAGCTTAGCTTCATCCAGATTGCGCTGTGTCCACTCGTTAGCAACGGCCCATTCACCCGCCTGAGCAATTGCGCTCAGAGAGTTGGCTGGGTTGGGGTCGCGGTAAGAGTAAAAGGTGAATACACCATCCATAGCAGAGTACGAGGCACCACCGCCGTAAGCACCGCCCTTTTCACGGATCTCCTTGTGTAGATACTTGTGAGTGAGCAGGTTCGCCAGGATCTGCAGGGCACCGCCATCCTTGTGAGTGTATTCAACACCCTTTAGGGCAACACCCACGTAACTCACCTGGAAGGGAAGTGTAAAGAAGGTCTTTTCAACCTTCAGAAGCTCAACGTCACTTAAAGAGCCAGAATCGGTATTATCATTGGGCAACGAGCCAATGAACTCATTAATGCTAACCTTATTCTGGTTCAACACTTGTTCAGCGTTGTCACTGCCAGGGCTCAACGTCAAACCAACCTTGGTGGCGCCAGCCGTGGCAAGGTGCTTGGCCACCTCATCTAGCTTATTAACAACAATATTGTTCAACGCCTTTTCATCAAAAACCGAGAGCTGCTTCATGAACTGCACTTGTTCAATACCATTAAGAGATTCCGACAGTCTGCGAGAAATAGAAAATGCTGCTGCAGCGTGGCCAGTAGCATAAGAATGGCCTGATTCAGACAAAGAGTTCATAGAGTTAGCAACGCTTCCCTGGATAAGAGGAATAAGTTTTTCCAGATTGGAAAAGTTGGCATTGAGCAAAAAGTCTTTGTAGTAAGAGTAGAGATGGTTGCTCTTTTCATCAACACTAACACCAGTAAAATTCTGCACCAGATTGACATTGCTGGTGTCATGAGGGCTGCTGAGAATGCTGGGGGAAACGGCAAGGCCACCAGTGTTGAGCTTAATTTCGTTCTCAAGTTCGTCCATTGAGCGTTGCTTGGTACCAACGTTGATAACAGCATCAGAGTATAAAGGTAAGAATGGACGCAGCACAGAGGGTAAGTTGTTGATGTTCTTCTGCATGCGGAGGTAAGTAAGTCCCTGGGTATCAGTGACTCTGACCGACATAGGCACGTCACCAGAAGTGGTAGAATCAACCACAATAGATTTAATCTCTTTGGAGATATCCTCCGTGACTAGAGTAGGCAAAACAGAAACATCTTCTTGAATAGACTGGGTTTCTAACAATTTTTGGCCCTGCTCGTAAATCTGCTTTTTGTCGGCCTCAGTCAGAGCATTGACGTACTTCTCAAGCTTAGCCTTTTCTCTGTCTGCAATCTCAGAGCCAAAAGTACTTTTAGGAGTCATAGTGAACTCCAAGTAGGGCTTGGAAAGCAAGAAATCCTTAGCCAGTTGCTGAAAGCGGCCGGGCTTGGAAATTTCCTGTTTAAAGTTGGAAAGAAGCTTGGAGTTGTCAAGCAGGTTGAAAACATCAGTCTCATTAAATACCCTGGGGAAAATCTTGTAAACAAAGCCCATACCAAGATTAGCCTCGACCTCGCGGTCAGCGAGCTCGGCCTGGTTAACCACAGCATCAATACGGTCCTGGGGAATACCGTTCTTAGCGACATCCTCAAGGACCTCAAAAACAGCCGCCTTGAACTTAGGAATATCGTTTTCATTAAGGCCTTGAAGACCAACTGTGAAGATATTTTTTCCAGGACTGGGATCTAAGCCAGAGTTAACTGAGAAATCTGTACCGAGATTAGTATCAATGAGAGCTTTGTACAAAGGTGAAGAATGGCCATCCATCAACAAGTTGCTGAACACCTTCCATAGATATGTGTTGTTGACGTCGCTAGTGTCGCCCAAAATCCAGGACAATGAGGTCTTATATTGTCTAGTCTCATCAAAAAGAGGATCGAGAGGACCGTCTACAACCACTGACTTTGTTTCAGTGAGCTCAATTGGCTTCTTAAGCTCGCGCTGGGGATCAAGATACTTAAACTCGGATATGGTGTTTTCCAACGGGGCAAGAACTTTGTCGAGTCTCATGTTACCATACGAGAGAGTGAAAGAGTTGGAGGGGTGGTACTTTTGATCGTGAAAATTTTTCAGCTCTTGATACTTGAGATCAGTGATGAACTCAGGGTCGCCACCACTGCTATTCAAGGAAGGGTAGATCTGGTGGAAGTACTTGATGTAAAATAAATAGGAAGGGTTTGACATTTGGCCCTTCATCTCGTTGAACACCACTCCCTTAAAGTTGAGAGGAGAATTAATATCGTTTGGGTCCTCGTTCTCGAGTCTCCAGCCCTCCTGTGAGAAATCGAGTTCCCGGAGTAGAGGCTTGTAGACTGCATCCAGATAAACTTGTTGAAGATTAGCATAGTCAAGTTGATTCGTAGTCGCAAACGGATAAAAGGTAAAGTCAAAACCGGTCATAGCGTTCATGAAGTTTGCCAATGACCGAGTGAGCATCTTGAAAAACGGATCTCTAACTGGAAACTTTTCTGAACCGCATAAAGTTGTGTGCTCGAGGATATGCGGGACACCAGTATAATCGGGAGGGTTGGTTTTGAACCCAATCGAGAAGACGTTGTTCGAATCATTTCTGTCAAGATGAAGATGCTTTGCCCTGGTAAGATCGTGAGTCAGCTCGACGGCAGTTAGACCGAGCTGAGGAACTTCGGAAAAACGCTTCACATGGAAGCCACCGTACTGATCACCGAGAGTGTAAGAAACGCCAGTATTACTGACAGTAGTGGATAGCGAGCGAGCGGTCTTGTGTAACAGAGCAAGTCTGTTTGAAGTTTTGGAAAACTTACTTGCTCTAAGAAGAGCAGAGACTGGCATGGTGTAAATGGAGAGGAAGGGTGGTGTAAATATGTGTGTGAAAAAAAAAAAAAAAAAAAGAAGAAGAAGACAAGAAATAAGAAGAAGAGGAAGAGATGAGAAAGCGCAGGTTTCTCTTCTACATGAAAATTGATGAGATTCAAAATCTAACGCAGTTAGGACAGAGACGTCTATTGTTCTAGACCTTTATGACTTTAGACTGTAAAATATAGGAAATATGATAAAAGTCAAGTATACTTTGTGTTAAGTTCTAGGTATCGTACCTTGGTACGGGTGTGGCTGATCATCCCTCCAGGAAAAACTCCGATAAAAAAAATGTTTTAAAAAAAAAAACGGCACGAAGTTGATGTATCTGGAAAGTTACGTGACTTTGCGCTCGTGAATACTATGAACTAACCGTTGTTTCTTGTAGTTAAATCTTTTGACATTATCAAGCCTTGAAAGAAATTGCGTCAGACGGAGTCAGTAGGGGTCACCTATTTTTCCCTTTTGACGCTTGTCGTTTAAAAGTCTTAAAAGTCACACATTGTAATCATTGGTGTTGTCGTTTACATTTTCATTAACCTTTGGTCATCTGATAGAAAACTTCGGTACTAGAAAAGCAAACAGCCCCTTCTAATTTTTATGGAGAAAAATAGGAAATCTATGAAAATATTACATGGACCATTTAATCAGCCTTCTTATAACATGTGCGATACTCATTAACCACGGAAAAAATGTTGACATTTCTGATTTTCACCACCACCACACCATTCACAACCTGGCCATCACCGTTACTTGATAGAAGGGTTCCGTTTTTATTTTTATTATTATTTTTTTTTACAGTAAACTTGCATCTTGCTGCATTATTGAAAAAAAAAAAAGTCGATATTTGTATTATTCTTGCCCAAATCAATTAAATAAACCCGTTGATAATAGTGATCCACCAGATTTGTTTCCAAACATGTGGAGTAGTAATAGTAATAGCAGTAGTAACATCAACAACAATAACAGTAGCAGCAGTATACCATATCAGTAGTAGTAGTAGTAGTAGTAGTAGACACCAAATTTCCTCTTTATTTTTGTCTTCTGTTTTATTTTTTTTTCCCTCTGTTTTTCTTTTTCTGTTTACAATGCAAAATTTAAAATCTCTTTCCTGATTCTTTTTTTCCTTTGCTCCCCTTCCCACCCACTTTCTGCAACAATCATAAAGGCACATTGGTGAATCCGACAACCCATTCTGCTTGAACCAACAGGATAGCGTTTATCTTTGTATATCCTTTTAGCAGAGTATAGCCTCTTACGATCATATTTCTTCTTTCACGAAAACAATGGAAGGCGAAGGCTTAGCTCAGGTATCAGCTGCTCTAGATGTCGTTTACAATGCATCATCATCCAATCAAGCTCGTAGCGAAGCTAGTGCAGTATGTTCACAGTGAATCCCAGTTTATTTTTTTCACACATGCTGAATTCTAACTTCTTTTTCAGTTTTTAGAAACCGTCAAGTACAAACAGGACGCACCCTACTGGGGATGGCAGCTTGCTCATCCATCTCACGGAAATAACGATGTCGTGAGACACTTTGGCTTGCTACTGTTACAACACTCAATTCAATACAACTTTATCAATTACGATAACAACCAAAAGTTGGCAATCAAGAATTGGATTGTCGATCTGGGAACCTCTGTCCAACCCAGCGATCCCCACTATCTTAAGGAGAAAATCGCTATTCTTTGGGTAGCTGTGGCAAAACGAATCTGGGGTCTCGAGTTAGACAGAGCCGCCGCGGCAAGCAACTCTTCGTCAAAATCTCCTCTTGCCAATAAATCGAGCCTTTTCAATGGTAGCAACAATAACAGTAATAAGCATAGTGAGAATATTGACAATGACGATGGCAACTTTGACACTGACGGATGGATTAATATGGACGAAATGCTGGTGCGAATGTGGGAATCTAACCCAACGACGCGTGAAGTGTCTTTAGGTGTTTGGCGAACTCTTTTCGAAGATTTGTACATATTAGACGATCCTGTCGCTGACAAACGTGCCTCTTCTCTCAGCGCGCAGTGCATCGAAGTTGTCACAGCGGAACCCATTCTTAACGTCATGTATGAGGTGCCCTTACAGTCACTGCGCAAGCTCCGATTTGGCACTGAGGGATGGCTAAATCGATGGTCATCTGTACTTCAGGAGTGCATTGAAAGAGGATTTTCCGATCCTGAGGTCGCGAAATTTTCAGTGAAACTGCTTCAAACTTTACGTACATGTCTCTACTGGATCTTCCCACTGGCCATCCGTGAGGCTAATCTTTTACAACGCCTAAGCATAGCACTATCTTGTGATAATGTTGACATCAAGATCTTGGCTGCCGACTGCTTACACGTTCTTTTTACGCGTACATTCAGCAATGACACCGACTTTCAAGCTATCATTGGCGCAGTCTTTTTACCTGATGGCATGCGAACTCTGGCTCAAGTGTACAACTCCATTTCAATTGACATCGACTCTTTTGACGACAAGCTCTACATTCTTTCAAAGAAGATGGTCGAAATGATTGTTGGCCTAGGAGAATATTTGAATCTTTCCAAGAATCGGTTACCAGCGGAGGCCGATCTCGGCCAATACCTTTCTCTTGTACTGGAAACCACCAGACATCATTCTTTAGTCATTTCCGGCATGTCTTTACAATTTTGGTGCTCAGTATTACGCGTTGAAAAACTTAACGGCAAAGAACAGATTGAAAAGCTACTGCCGCAATTACTTGAGCTGGCTGCTGAACGATGCATTAAATTTGAGGATGTTAGCGAAGAGCATGTCTCAAGACAATTTTTAAACATGGATTTTGACACCGCACCTGACACTCAAGTCTTTTTGGGAAATTACCGACGATTTATGGAAGATATTGTGAGATTGATTGTCTGCCGTCTACCTGCCGACTCAATGGCTTATCTCGAGAACCGAATGGACTTGTTTTTCTCTTCTGAACTTGGCTGGCAAAGTTTGAATTCTCCCAAGCTCGAATACGCTGGAAATCCTGCATACTTTCTGGCATACTCGCAATTCATCCTCGTGGAGGCTGCACTGAGAGGTGTTTCTCGTTGGAAGATTTGGTACAATGAGCCTGACAAGACGCAAGTTCTTCAGAAGCTTTCGATAATTATTGAGAGATGGTGTGAAAGGCTGATTGCCATGTCTTTACATGACCCCCTTCTTCTCAGAAAACACGTACAAACTTTAGTTCAGTTTGCGCCGTTATTACGGGATGTTACCCAGCTCATGTTCAGAGTGTTGGAGAAAGTTCTTACCGCTTGCACTTTTGATTACCCTCCTGAAGCAACCGATGATGAGCGGGAAGTGATTAGAGATCTTAGAACAAGCTGCGGTACGGAACTTAACAGATTAGCATATATGATGCCTGAAAGTCTTATGCAGATTTATGATGACCTGGAGCGCGTAATCGGCGAAACATTTGCTTCTAACAAACTAAGTGATCATGAAGCTGTTGCCTTCAAGTCATTTCTTCTTGTGGTTTCGCAGCGATCCAATATCAACAACAAGCCAGAGAAGTTTGCGAAGATTGTTGATCCCGTCCTTCAGTCCTGGACTGATGAAGGTACGATGAAGGGTTTAATGGAACTTCCTTGGTTTATGGAAAGAGTTGGTATCGTCGCTATTGCTGACTACTTCCGCTCCAGAGGTGTTACTGCCGACACCGATCTTCTAACAGCTGAAATGGATCAAGTCGGTAAAGATTTGAAGAGCGAGCTTAAAAGCAAATGGTCTGCTCTGTTCCCGATCAGAGCTACGCGTATCTTTATTCAGTACACGATCGAGAAACTAGATCATAATTCCCAGGAGTACAAAGATTTGTTAGCTCTTTGGAAACCCCGCATTCAACCTATTCTTCGTCACATTCTCCAGCTTGTTGCTCAGATTGAAGCCTACCATAACCCTGCCAATTGGACGTCACTGCCTGCAGAGGTACAAAGTTTTGTAAAGTACAGTTGTATGGAGCGTTTTTGGCAAGTTGGTGTGTCGACGCAAACTCGTGATCAGTTTGTTGATGAAAATGTTCGTGCTATGCATACTTTGCGAGATTTTGCGGATTCAGTTGGCCATATCATTAGGTACACAAGAGAGTATGCATTTTTGACTCTTGGTTCCATTAGTCAACTGGAAGAAACCATGTACGAAATTCCTGGTATGGCCACTGACTTGTGGATGGCGCTGGCTGGTGATTCCGCTGGAATCACGTCTCACTCCTGGAGACACATGATTTCACTTGTTTTAAGAAACGTCATTAAGAACTGTCCTGTCTATTTGATGCCCACCTTTTTGAAGGAGTTTTTGCCACCACTACTTTCCAAACTTGATCAAGTATTACTCGAAAAGTGGGAAAAGGTTATCCAGAACGGCACAATGCTTGTCGGTGATGAGGACGATGCATCTCTTTCTGAAGAAATGATGGAGGAACATCTCTTACGGCAACTGACAGCTATTGTCGCCAGACTCTTGATTGATCTTGTTGGTCAACTTGGTGGCAAGGCCCAGCCTGAGAGTTCAGATCCTAACAACCCACAAGAAGTTATCAGAAAGACAGTATTGAACAACAAGGAGATCCTGGCTCCGTTCTTAACTATCTGCACCCACATCATGTCGTTTAAGGACAACCGATGCAGTTTTAATAGTTGTCTGATCATGCGAAATATTTTGTCAGACATTCTGTTGAAGGACCCGGAAGTCGACAACTTTATCTGTGAGAACGTCATCAAGACCTGCTTAGACATTCTTAATGACAAGTACTTCAGTGAGGTTCACAATGAGGTTGGATACGTGTTGACCACGGTATATACTATATTGCGAACGCGCTACCAGCGACCCGTGCAGATTCTGCTGGATCAACTTCCCAACGTGTCTGGGCAGACAGTCTCTGATTTTGAGATCAGGTTGTCAAGTCCAAAGTCGCTGCGACAACAGCGTGGTGAATTTTTGGAGTTTTTGGCAATGGCACGCAAATCAGACTCGGGTGATAACTATGATATGGCCAAGCGTGAGAGCCAACAACGCAAGGCTGAAAAGCAGAATGAAAAAAAGAAACTTTTGACAAAGAAAAAGACGGAGGATTTCATCGAGGCCGAGGAAATGGAAGCCACCATGGTTAACCTCTTTGACGAGGGATACCAATGAAGTAGAAAAAAAAAAATGAGCAAAAATAGTTTTTTTTATTATATATATGTATATATATGTAGACTATATATGTATATTAGACATCGAGTCACTGAAAATAAAAACGCCGAATTTCAATGGTTATCAAAAGAAGTTTTTATAGAAATGTCCAGTCTCATTGCGAGCATAGAACCTTGCCTTATGTCAGATTTTATATAACAAAAAAAGAGATTTGATCAGCCTCACAATAGTAGCTTCCGTTGGATATATTTTTTGTTTTCAAACATTTGTCGAAGCAATTAACAAACCAAGACGTCTCCACCGACACGCACACACGATGGCCGAAGCTGACGAGCTGATAGACGAAATTTTTACTCAGTTTCTGTCTGAGCCGCCGTCCCCCGTTGCTGCCAGCGGCGGCGATAGAGACGATGACGACGACCCCACAATCTCAATTTCCCACCTACCTGACATTATTACTGCGCTTGACCTTGACGCGAGCTATGGCGCCGCGACAGCGCCTACGAAACATGCTGCTATCAAAAGTGCTCTTGATCCAACGGCGTGCGGCCGCGTGCGCCGCCAGACTTTCCGCGAGATCGTGCCCTTCTTGTTGGAAGAAAGCGTTGCCGACGGCGGCGACCACGAGGATCCCGCTGCAGTAGCAGCTGCTGACAACAACAACAATAGAAGTAGTAGAAATCAAGTATCAAGGGAATCCGTATACCAGGACTTTTTGCTATTTACTGAGGGCCAGGACCGGCCCATTGTCTTGGCCGACTTGAAACGGGTCTCGACCGAGCTCAAGGATAATGCGCCCATTGAGTTGCTTACGAACATGATGCATCTCAAGCCTGCCGGCGGGGGTCATAGTGATCCCCACAGTATATCATTTGCAGAATTTGAGTATATCATGAGAATGGCGAAATCGATATAGAGCATAAACATCACAATTCCCTCATTACTACATTCTAGCTGAACCCTATGGCTGGCTTACACTTACCACAATAATCAAATGACCATATAAATGAACTGATGATAATAAATGATAAAAGAAAAAAAAATAAAAAAACTCCCTGAAATTGTGTGTATATACTATTAAGACACGTTCTATGTGTCGCTGATGATTGAATGGAAAAAGTATATATATAATTTTTTTTTTGACTGACTCCATCCTGGCCGAGCCAGCACCGTTCGTTCTCCAATTGATTTTGGTTTCGGTTTGCTAGGGTGACGCGACCGCTAGTTGAATGAACACGTTTAGATAATGTGCTTAGACTTAAAGTAAGCTCTGAGGTAGATGATCTGCCACACACCAAAAGATAACAAGGCAAGAATGACGACAATTGAGAAAAACTTGACTCTTCTGTTGGTGGACTCGTTGGTATCACGGAGGCGGGTTTCACGGATCTTGAGATATTCAAGCTCACGCTGAACCTCGTCGGTAAGCTCCTCAATGCGCTTAAGGTCAGCCTCAGTGGGCTTGAGCTTCTCGGCAGCCTGCACCAAGTTCCAATCGCGTGCCTGAGTTCCGATTTCAACATTAAGCTCAATGTCGCGCTTGCTGCCGTAAGGAGCACCAGAAAGAACGTTCTCGAAGCAGACATCAAAAGCAGCATCGTCATGTGCGGTGAAAGCAACGGAAACGTCGCCAGCAATGTTCTTCTTGCGACCGTGCTCATTGCCCTTGTTGTCTTGGATCTATTTTTTTTTTAAAAACATATGTAGTTAGAAATTATTGATTCCAGCAGTTCAAGATTGTAACACTAATTGATTTCAATAGACATACGTTGAGGTTCAGAATCTGACCGTCGCCCTTAGAGCCGTCGGTCTTGATCTTGACAATGACCATCTTGCCCTTGGTAACAAAGTCTCTGATGCATCGTGGAGGAGAGCCCTTGGTCTTTGATTCGACGGAAAACTTGAGGGCCGAGACGGCTGGCAGCAGCGCTAAAAGCGCAAGCAGAAGAAAGTTGACTGTTCGCATGGCTGAGTATGTGATCCAGATCGAATATTGGTGGGGATGTCGTCAAGACAAAAAAGGTAGTGATGAGAGAGAAAAATTGAAAAGAGCAGAAAGGCAGGAGGGAAGGGGAGTTGAGTTCACTGATACTTTTTTTTTTTTTCTTTTTTCAAGAATGGCTATTTTGGATAGTAATATTTTTTTTTTCGTGTAATAACAAGAATTTTGTTACGTGTTCTTTGAGCGAAGGTTCCACAATAAAACTTGGGACTATTGTCTTAAACCTGCCATGTAGTAAAAAACAACAGTAAAAAGAACTAACATTCCCCTTGAAGTTACAATAAATTATGTTTTACCTACTGTACCCACCACCCTCATCAACTACCGAGCCAGTAATTTATTTCACTTTTTACTCTCCTTGGTTTATTTGACTATCTTTGATACTGGTGGAGTCAGTGGTTGTAAGGACCTCCAAATGTATTTAAAACAGCTGTCAATTTGAAAACAAACTATATTTCGTAGCCAACTACCGTTTATAGCTCGAGTATAAGACAACATAATATAGATATGAAGTTATACACACATTCAGACTAGTTCTCTCTATTGTCATATAGTTACACAGGATTATTATAGTACAGTGTTCTATCTAGTGTCTCGTTACATGGAATAAGATATCTTAGAGGCTAAAACAGTCGTGTGCCTTTTTACAAGCTCATTGTCCCTTACCATCCTCTAACATTTTTTATCCTTCTCGAGATAGATGGAAACTCTAGTTCTAGTCCTTGATAATTGTCTTGTAGTCATAGTTTTCTTGACCGTATATAATTATATATATATATAGTATAGTAAATATGAAGTGCAAAAAAAAAAGAAGTTGGTATATCTTCATTCCAGCGCAAAAAAATATTGAATAACAAAAAAAAAACTCGGCAACGGGGAATTGAACCCCGGTCCCCCGCGTGCTGTTCCAAACAAAACTTGACAGGCGGAAATTCTAGCCACTAAACTATTGCCGATTTGTATATTTTTGAATATTTGACGAACAATACAAAGTGGGTAAACGTAATGTTGTACATTACCTGACAAAAATTAAAATACGTTTTTAACATTTTTGAATGACGCTAAACTCATCAATTAATCCAAAAAAGACAACAAATAATACGGTAGCAAATGAGCATTACCACTCTTATTCTGAAGATCTATTCTTGATGCTTTCATCTTTTCTGTTGAAGAGATGAATCCGAGGTGGTTCACGACAACAACAAAATGGCAATTCGACAGAATGTCAAATGAAAACGACAATTTTATAACATGGTATACCTAAAACCTAGATAGAAGACGGCTAAACAAGCCTGTCCAAATTTTAGCGACAAAGGTGATCCGAAACGACAGATATGAAACCTGGAAACACCCTCCAGGGGGTGGTTGAAGAAGGTAAAAATTTTCGGCAAATTACGTAATTCACTACTCAGGGTAATGCTTGAGCAGTGAGGTGGTTTGTTGAACACCGAAAATAGACAGAAAATACATGAGTATTACCAGTCCAAAGCCACAATTTATTGCTGGTTTTTGGATATCGAGAGGTGAATGCCTCTCAAACAATCACACCGCCGTTAGGACTCTTTCTTAGAAATATTTGCAAAGCCACTGTGGATTATCATTCTCCGACATATTTAATTTTTTTAAAAAGACTTTTTTTATTGGGAGGCCTGGTACTGACGAAATAGTATTAGGACGAGAATTCTCAGCAATCCGGGCAATGGTGAGGTGAACATGGCAATTAAAGCGAAAGCTTACGAAACGGAAATTAAAAGAACATCGGTCTTCACAGTCATGAGATACTATATATATATATATCCAATTAGCTATTTGGCAAATTCTGTTAAAAGATTTGTCACATCTAGTTAGTGATTCATTTTATAAATAATCTTGTACAATATGCCGGTTGACTGGATAAAAAAATACTACTACTACTCAACTATAAACGATTGATACTGTTCTCAAGGTGTGCTCTTTGCACCCTGCAGAGCGAGACTTCTTGAAAAAAGATCCCCGGAGCTTGATGTTAAAAGTTTTTGATCTCAATAACGGGCTGGGAGCGGGAGTCAAGTTCTTAGATTCATTACCGCAATTTCTTTGCCGATGATTTGCTTAATTAGAGCAGCTTGTTAAGAGTATACTGAGTGTCAATCTGGGTGTTATGTATCGCAGGTTTTCATTAACACATAGAATTATTCATGGAGAATACGGCGCCATCGAATGCTCGAGCTTGAAATAAGTATTGACACCGCTACATTGACAGTCTCATAGAGACGAATGTTTTTAAAATTCGTCTTCTTTGTATGACATTTTGTTTTCAGTTTTATTTGTAACTATTTGATTTAAGGGCAATAAACTAATTATCCATCTATAAATTCACATATCTCCACATCATAAATAAGTATCTGGCATTCACAGAGCGAAATCGCTTTAAAAAAGGCTCTCTAAATTTTAATCTTCGTATTTGCCTTAATAACTAGAAGGGTACTGGTGCGGTAGTCAACTTTTTAAGCTTTTTGCCGCATACGCCGAAACTCCTTACACGCACTGAGAGCCTTACCTTGTGTCACGGACCAGATTGCTGATCCGGGATTACTCAGCTTAGATGAGGATTTCACGCGAAGATCCAGAGAAATAAGTTTATTTTGCTATATATGATTTAAGAGTTAGTCTGGCTGAGCCTTAAGGTTGAAGTCAGGAGTCACTACTTACAAAAAATAAAATGAACGTGAAAGTAGCTGGGAATCCAAATATAACCTTTTAGCGCCTGAACCTGATGATACAAGTTGTCTGAGGACAATCCTTGATCTGAAGTAGGAACGCTGAGAGTTGAGTATACGGAGACTTGAGAATTATTCTCCCTTTTGTCTTCAGAGGAGGGAAAAGCAGGAGGTTTATATCATTCTCGTTGTGCCATTTCGCTCCAATAAATATCGAGACAAGGATTTACAACATTCCCTCTGGCTCCCTTTCTTCTCAACTCACGTCCTTGGTAATATAAATCTAATTTAATTTGATATCATGCTAGAACAATTGTCAGCAATCCCCGAGGCTTACCTCACCGGCCGACTTATTTCTAACACTCATCCCCGATGATTCATCACCTTATGTAGTGAATTACCTGAAGGGGAATTCAGGGCATTAATATGAAGTAAAGGGAAGCATTAATATGTGACGACGCATGACCCGCGGGAGAAGCGGGAGCTGTGTCATGACACCTTGTCAGTTTCATCTAGTTAAGTGCCTTTAAAACTAGTTTTATTAATTTAACCGCTAATCGTATTCATTTGGGTAAAAGTTAAGTCTGTGATAAGTATGGCAAGATAAAAGCTTCGTGAAAACTACTAACCAAAACCCACAACAAAGGTATTGGCATCAATCGAAATCCTACATTGCAATAGAATACCTAAAATTTAGAAACGGCATCTTTTCATAAATTTGCTATCAACATATTCCTAGGGATGGTAAAATAAATTTAATTGCAACAGCATAGAAGAAACCATTAAATATTCGATCAGTTAAAACACGGTTTCTTTACAAGAAAACACCTTCGTCATCATTTCCTGCGTCAGGACTGGCATCCGCAGCATCTCCATTCATTGCATGCCCATTGGGAACAGATGATGAAACATCAGAGCTTTCCTGCCTGACATTGGTAGAGCCTGACGTACCTTGCCGGGATTCAGACTCGGTCGTAGGTTGAGTAAGCTGGGGCTCGCTATAATTTGGATCAACCCGCTGCAGCTGGTTCTGAATCAATGAAATCTTGATGTTGTTTGCTCTAATAACGTCTTCATTCTCAGTAGCATACAGTCGAAACTCAGCACTATCCTCCTCATTTTCTTCAGCAGCTGCAGCTAGTTCAGCGTTGGTTCGTCGTAGGTGAAAGGTGGAATTGTGAAGCCGCTCAATTTCGCTGCGCAGTGTGTCTACTGGTAGGTTTTCAATCGCTCGTTGAAACGCAGTAAATCCATCCGGAGACAGTGGCGATGGGTTTGCATTTGTATCGTGAGTTTCAGACATAATTAATATTGTTTGTTTTTCAAGGAGTCGATTACAGTAGTAGATATCACGTTCAGCTGCAATTTCGAATTTGCCATCAACAACATCGCGCTTGTTCTTGCTTCCTCCCAAACAGATTAACCTTTGTTCACTCTAAAAATTTTTGTTACCCGGTGACTTCAAAAACATCACCACCAACCCCATTAAATTTCACTTGAACTTTTCACTCAGATTTACCAAATCACCATCATACCTCAAATTATTCAACCATTTAACCAATTTTACTTTTTGGAAAATGGCCGAAAGTTCTGATATTGAAAACGCCAAGGAGCACTTTGCTGACGAGGGCTCTGAAGAGGAAGAAGAAGCTACGAGCTTGAGAAAGCACTACTCTGACGACGAAGAAGACGAGGAGGAGGACGAGGAGGAAGAAGGACCCGTAAGTACTAAAAGCACAATTACTTTCCAACCAATTCCTTTTTTTTTTTGAATTTTTTTTTGTTTACTGGTTATTCTAACTTTCATATAGGTTCGTCGGAAAAAGCAGAGAAGAGAGGGCAGAAACCAGTTTTTGGATGTTGAAGCTTCTGTGGATGAAGACGAAGAAGACTACGATGACGATGACGATGGACTGCTAAAAGAAGATGGATTTATCCAAGAACACGACGAGGGAGATGAGGAAGAAGTTCAAGTGCATGATGACAGACTACACAGAGAAGTCGACCGCAGAAGAGATGCCATTGTGGAACAAGACGCCGAACAACTTGCCTCCGAATATCGCGAAAAATACGGTAGGTCAACCGCTTCAAAGTATAATGGTGAGAGTGGCGTTGTGCCTCAACGTCTGTTGCTTCCCTCAGTTCAGGATCCGAACATTTGGGGCGTTCGCTGCAAACCTGGCAAGGAAAAGGAGCTTGTCAGACTTATTCTCAAGAAAAAGTTCAGTCTTCAAAACACCAAAACGCCGTTGGAGATTTTTTCTGCTTTTCAGAGAGATACATTCTCCGGCTACATTTACATTGAGGCGAGAAAGCAGACTGCAATTGCTCAGGCAATCAAAGGTTTTGCCAATGTCTATCTGCAGAATATGATTCTTGTTCCAATTAAAGAGTACCCCGACTTGCTCCGCGTCAACAAATCAAAAGAACAGGAACTTACGCCTGGAACTTACGTTCGCATCAAGCGTGGCAAGTATCAAGGCGATCTGGCTGTGGTTGAGAATCTGCTAGAAAACGGTCTTGAAGCCAGACTAAAGATCGTTCCTCGGTTGGACTACGGTAAATCAGCAGCGCTATTTGCGGCCAGTAACCTCGACAGCAAAAGAAAACGTCCAGCATACAACAGCGCAAAGAACAGACCTCCTCCCCGTTTATTTTCAGAGAACGATGCTATTCAACATGACCAGCGGAATTTGCAAAGACGTGGCCCTAAATCGTTTTTCTACCAAAACGAAGAGTACGAAAATGGTTATTTGCTTAAAGACTACAAGCTAAGTTTCCTAATTACAGAGAACGTTCGACCTACGCTGGAGGAACTTGGCAGATTCAACAATGCTATCGAGGATGGTATTGATTTGAACGCTTTGTCAGTGACTCTAAAGCAAGACCTTGCCTCTGCGACATTCCAAAACGGTGAGCATGTCGAAATTAGCAGTGGTGAACAAGCTGGCGTTAATGGCCGTGTTATCTCTACACAAAATGAGATCGTCACTATCACCGTCACAAGTGGTGTTCTCAGGGGTCAAAGAATGGATGTTCCTTCTGATAATTTGAGAAAGAAATTTTCTATTGGTGACCATGTTCGTGTTGTTTCCGGTAATTACAACGGAGAGACCGGTATGGTTGTCAATGTCGCCAAAGACAATGTTATTTTACTAAGTGATTTATCAAAAAACGAAATCACTGTCTTTTCCAGAGACTTGAAGGAAGCCTCTGACACTAGCGGTGTCAACATTCTTGGCAGCTTTGAACTCCACGACCTCGTCCAGCTCAACGTACAAACTGTCGGTTGCATTGTCAAGATTGAAAGAGACAATGTTGGTGTTCTTGGGCAAGATGGCCAAATCAGAAAGCTGACTCCTGCGCAAATCATCATGAAGCTCAAGGACACGCGTAACTCATTCGCCACGGACCGTAACGGTAACGAGATTAAGGTCGGTGATACTGTCAAAGAACTGCATGGCGAAGGTCGCACTGGTGTCATTCTCCACATCTACAGATCTACTTTGTTCTTACACAATAAGGGATTGCAGGAAAATCTTGGTGTTTTTGTTAGTTCCATTGGCAGTGTCACGACTGTGGCCGTTAAGGGTGCTCGGGTTGATCTCCACAAGACCGAACCTCGACACCAACAACAGAGAGACCCTAGAGGTAGCATGCGACCTCCCATGATCAGACAGGGTGGTGGACGTGATAGAATCATTGGAAAGATTGTCACTATCGGCAGAGGCTCTCAGTACAAGGGTATGAAGGGTGTTGTCAAGGATACTACTGATTCAGAGGCCAGAGTTGAGCTGGAATCAAAAAACAAGGTCGTCACAGTGTCAAAAGAAAAACTTTTGTTTGATGACAACGGCAAAACTGTTTCCTACACCGAGTTTTCAGTGCCCCGTCGGTTACAACATCTCACTCAGCCTAATGGTGGTAGAAACGGTGGCGGTAGAACGCCTTCCTGGGGCGGCCAGACGCCTGGTAGCAGAACCCCCGGTTGGGGTGGACAAACTCCAGGCGGTCGCACTCCAGGATGGGCCGGAAACAGAGGCAATGCGACGCCATCATGGGGAAATCGTCCATCGGGAGGTCGTACACCTGCTTGGAGCTCTGGCTCTAAAACTCCTGCATACGGCGATAATGGCAGCCAGACCCCGTCGTGGAACACAGGCGGTCGTACGCCTGCCTGGAACGCCGGCGCAAGAACCCCCAGTCACGGTGGCTCTACACCTGGTAGAAGTTCTGCCTGGGATGCTGGTGCAAGAACTCCAGCCAGAGCATGGGAGGGAAACACCGGACGCAGCCAGGACTACAACGACTCCAGATCTCAATCTTGGTACAGTGATAATCGTAGCTCTGACGCGCGTACCCCTGGCGTGCCAATGTCTGCGCCAACTCCTGGCGGATACCCAGCTACCCCTGGTGCGCTCAGCGCGCCTACTCCGGGCGTATACCATAATGATGGTGGGTACGAGACTGCACCTACTCCTGGCGTGGAGGCATATGAGGCGAAAACTCCCGCGGCAACTGCCCCTACCCCCGGCGCTTGGGGTGAGCCCGACACCCCCAAGTATGAGCCTGACACGCCATAAGCGGGATGGTGGTAGTGGCTTACTTGAACTCTTTGTTTTGTTTTGTTTTCGATTATTATTGTGGTCATGTAGTTAATTTATTCCAATTTTTAATTAACTTGAGATAGTAAATCACGGGCGACTGCCGGCTGACCTTTAGCAAAATTGTGCATCGGATTGCCTAGTGATCAGTGGATCACAGATCACGGTTGACACAGTGTGAAAGTGGCGAGTCACATGACCTCAATATTTGATTGTATTTAATACACAATCTGCATACATGGGTGTACACAATATGGCTAACTGCCAGCCTGACTGCCAACAAGATATTTTGATTTCGCGCCCTTGCCTTCCACCACCAACCAAAATATTAAAAAAAAAGATCCCATTTTTTTTCTTTTGTATTTTACTTCCTTTTTCTCTTCCTTTTTATTTTTTTTTGGTTTTATTTATTTTTTCCTTCTCCCTCCTTTCTTCTTCCCTAATACTATATTGTATACATCTTTAAACAATTACACAGTCATGAACTCAGAGTGGTAAGTACTTTCGCCAATGTTGCTTCTTGCTTTAGATAAACTTGCTTTTATCATCTCTGGCTCCGGCTTGTTCTGTGTATGCGTGTTTGTTGTTGAGGTGTTCGTTTTAGTTTCTGAACCCACTCTTTCGTTGACGGTTGATAGCACTCTTTTCCGATCTTTCTTTTATTGTATAAATTGGCATTCTACGGTTTAATATTCTTTTCATTTTCTCATATTTTTATTTTTTTATTTTTTTTTTTGCTGTTTTCTGAGACACAGTGCTAGACGACAACATAAAGACATACGTTTAGATAACGCTCTTGGAGCAGCGATAGCCCATCAACACCACAACAGCTACATCTGTACACCACAGCCCACAGCCAACATGACCCTCATTGCTCATCTGCTGATAGCCGCTAGACAAAGACTAACATTGTTTTTCTCTGATAGAGTATAGCGTTTGTCCATTGCTAACGAAGGCATCTCAAACTAACTTTCAACAGATACGACTACCTTTTTAAACTCTTGCTTATTGGTGACTCTGGTGTTGGTAAGAGTTGCTTACTTCTTAGATTTGCTGAAGACGCCTACACTGAATCTTACATCTCTACAATTGGTGTCGACTTCAAAATCCGCACTATTGATCTCGATGGAAAGACTGTGAAGCTCCAGATTGTAAGTAAAATTTACGATGACCATTGACTAAAGACTGCGAGACTAACCACAGCCTTTTTTTTTCTCCGGCATATTCAACTAGTGGGACACTGCTGGTCAAGAGAGATTTAGAACCATCACTTCGTCTTACTACCGTGGTGCCCATGGTATCATTGTTGTTTACGATACTACCGAGCAGGAGAGTTTTAACAATGTCAAGCAATGGTTCCAGGAAATTGACAGATATGCCACCGAGGGTGTCAACAAGCTCTTGGTCGGTAATAAGAGTGATATGACTGACAAGAAGGTTGTCGACACTGCTGTCGCTAAGGAGTTTGCCGACTCCATGGGAATTTCCTTCATTGAGACTTCCGCCAAGCAGTCCACTAATGTCCAGGAGGCGTTTTTGACTATGGCTGCGCAGATCAAGGAGCGTTTGGGTGGCAGCGGTGCCAACGACGGCGGATCCAATGAAAAGGCTGGTGTCAACCTGAAAGTTGGTCAGAGTGTTTCTCCATCCAGCAGCGGATGCTGCTAATTGTTGCTGCTTTTTCATGCCTTTCTCTTGTCCCTCTCTCTCTCTCTCTGTAAGTGAGTGATTGTGTGTCGTTATTGTTTGATTATTCCCACATCTTTCTCTTGTTTTCCCCCCTTTTTTTAAATTGAAATGCTATTCTTTTTATTTTATTTTTTGATTCCTTGTGGTGTGTACCCTAACTATTAATCCGTGTTTTTTGTTTCATTGTTTTCTTTATTCTTCCTCTAGTCGTCACTGCACGCCATGTATAGTGCTGTTATACAATTTAGTTAGATTGAAAGAAAAAAAAAAAAAAAAGCGTTGAAATCGCGCGGGGCGTTTATTATTGTTATTGTGTGGCATACCCACGATAATGTTGTACTGGCTGAGCATATCGAAACCGTCAAAATAATTTATGTTTTTTTGACTGTAAAGATTTGTAGTTTGCCTCGCTACTTACCGGGCAGAACCAGGGTTTGAGCATTTGGTAACAACAAACTAATAAAAAAAAAAAAAAACACTCTCTAACCGCTGGCTCCAGGGGGGGAGTTGATTTGCACTGAAATTGTAGTTTTTCCGTTATATGCCTGGCCAGAACCTTGGGAGCGAGCGGGTGTGGCACAGGCTGGTGTGTGTCAACTGGGAGGCGTTGCCACACAAGGGAGTTAAAACTTGACGTTTGTGTCCAACCCTGCCTGCTAAAGCAGCCGCAACCATAGCCGCTACTACCACTACTACTATGAATACGTGATGCTAATAAAGCGGAGCAAGAGCGAACTCAACCTTGTAACCGGGCGCCATTACAAGAGTTGCGTCAGCCCGTGATACCTGAGGGTGCTGGCAAAAAAGGGGGAGGGGATTCTACAGGGCCACCTTTAATTAGCTTTGTAAGTAAAATTAAAAAATAAAAAAAAAAATAAAAAAAAATAAAAAGATTTTTTGTCGGACATACACAAAACGAAACAAAGTTTTGAAACATTAATTTTTCGGTGGGAGGGGGTGGGGCTGGTTTGAGCAAAACGTAGAGTGGTCGGGGTATAAGGGCACCACTGGTGACACCAAATGGGGGAGAGGGGGGGTTGCGACCAAACAGCTGGTGTAGCCCAAGAGGGAGCTCTGGCATTGAATAAATTAGCCAGAAATTCGCCTGTTGATACCGGCACCAAACGACCAAGAAAAATAAATAAAAAGCGAGGGAGATAGGTTTAAAAAGGCATGGATCCTGTACTGGAACCACCTGGCTATGGTAGGCGATAGATATTATGCAATTTCTTGTACTACGCCCTGTAACACCACAAGGCAAATTTAGTGACTACTATACTACTGTAGATCAAAAAGCAACAGTAATGCTGTCTAGCCTATAGGTAAAAGCAAAAGCAGAAGTAGCAAAAATTGCTGGCTGAAAAACTTGCCAATCACATTCCAACCTTCAGTCCATTAGTAGTGTGCCTAAATATCGAGTGATCCATCAGTCACAAAATCTACCATTATCCATTGATCAATTATTTGATGTTTGAACGTGATACAATTTTCTGCTAATGAGTAATGGTGACCCCCCTCCCCCCCTTCAAACTTGCAACGTTATAAAATAAACACTAGTTAGCCAGTGCGCGAGCCTCAAAAATGTCGTGGAAAAAACACAAAAAAAAAAAAGCACTTGCCTTTCGACTCTAGTCGGTTGAGTTGCAAGAAGAAGATAAAAATAAGCATATAGCTATAACAGGTACAACCGTATAGTTGAAATTAAAGGTAGTTAAGTTACCACGGTCAAGTTTATTTTTGATTTCAGGGTCGGGGTCATCATCAAGTCAAAACTTATTTTTGGGCTTTGAGTCCATTAATGCTAGTGCTAATGCCTAAGCTTTCCAACTTAGTACTGAAGACTTGGTATTTTAATACAATGTATTCAAGTCTTATATTGTAAATTGAAACATACTATAATTGTGATAAGCAGGCTTTTCCAGTCTCAATTTTTTTTTTTTTTAAAAAAAAAAGCTAACAGCTATGCAAAGTATATATTATGCCTGAAACAAGTTAAATAACTACAAATGTCTCAATTTTCCTATTGTTTTGCGGTATGGAACTCTGGGAGAGCAAAAAGATGGGGTAGAGTTCTGGGGCTGCCCAGTCGAGCTAGTCGAAGGAAGCAAAGCCTTAACCTTTAGGTGGGGCTTTTTGCATTCGTAGCATATCAATAATATTTTTTTTTTTTTGATATGAATCATTGGCATTTTGCAAAAACCTTACTTATATTCTTACTAGTAAATAAGGGGTTTGCCTTACTCTAGATAAAACTGTACACCAATTTACCGTCCGGACCCCAAAAAGCGGTGCCAAAAAGGGCTGCACCAAATGCACTTTAAATTTACCTTGTCTACTTTTAGGACACAACAATAGCCGTCTTGACCCAAAAGGCATTTGCGGTGCCTGCCATTTTGATTCACCCTGCTTTTACATGTGGCCCGTGATTTTAGGTGACCAGGATACTTTGTGAAATATATATATATATACATTAGAGATGGAGATATGCACTAAACAAGAAAAAAAAAGTCAAGAGCAAGATAGATAACTAATCTGCAATAGAGTTGAACATTTATATCATTGATCCTATTTCAAAGCTTTGAGTAGAAAACTTTTTTTTTTTGTTTAAATGTATAAAAATTACATAACGTTTCAAGTTCTTATGCATGACACTTAAAACTTAAGACTCATAAGCTTTAGTTCTTTTTTCACTGTAATTTGAAATAGTATTTTTATAATTACATCTGTTCACCTCAACTTTGCAGACTATAAATTATTCAATCCTCTAATAAATCAAACTTCGTAAGAACACATAACTATGCAATATGGTTATTAATCACTGTGTTACAAACAAACTTCCAAAGTCAGCTAATTTTTTGAGGCAACTGATCTCGGTAATTTTCAAAACTCAATCACAAAAATCAATACTTGAAAAACTAAAGAAATTCATTTACTTTCAAATTTTTTCTTCTTCACTTAAAAAAAAAGAAAAACAGGAAAAAACCAAACTCCTAGAGGGGTTAATCATGGAGACTAAGAAATTGAATCGTTTTCCGCCTCTTTGAAATTTTAGGACGTGGCTCAAAAACCTCGGCTTTTGTGATGTATTGACAATTCTTACTTCAGGCCCGTCAAAAAACAAAGACCATGAAGGCTTGCTTTAATGTGGTTTGGCTATATTATGCTGTATATAATAGTATTATCTGTTTATTTAGGTGTCATATATGTGTAATTATATATAGATATACTAAAAAGCCACCAGGCTTACCTGGGTCTGGGGCGTTTTGTATCGGCGCATGTACCCTCCGTAGGCGCGGGAATCCGGGAAGACCGGGATTTTGGATTTTCCCTTGAGCCGCAAAGCTCTTTAGTGGAGGGGGCCCCTACAAGCAAATTAATATTATATACAATTGATAGGATTATTTGACGCTTTAATACCTATGAATTTAATCCAAACTAATATCGAGCCAGTTACTTTTGTGCATATAATCTTCACACCTCCATGGAGTTGATGAAACTATCACAAGTCACAGCCTGGTGATAGTCTAGGTAAGATGTGATGACTATATATGTAAAGCAAATCAATTGTATATATATATGGGAAATAGAGTCACCCTTGGGGAGAGGGGGGATAAAAATAGTGTTTTTTTTTTACATCGCCCGTTTTGCTCTTGTGATTCTCGAAGGTATCCTTTCAATCAAACCAATTTTTTTTTTTTTTTTCCATTTCAATTATAAATAATCATTTTGATCTAGAAAAAAGCAAAATTGACCCAAAAAAATCAACTCGACTACAGTTGTTTAGTTAATTGTTCACTCTTATCTCATTCTGAAATACGTCCTTTATAAGACTGGCACAAGTTCTGATTAGATATCAATTTAATTTCTTGCCTTGAAAAAAAAAAAAAAAAGAAAAAAAAACTTGAAATCAATGTGTTTTTTTTGATCTTTATTTGAGAAGTCTACAAAAATTCAACTGGGCAACTCCAGTTGCTTTAGGTAGCATTGATTGATTCAAACTATCATAGATAACATGGATTATTTTAAGGGTCGAGACTCCCACATAATACCTATTCTAGCTCGGCTTTTTGAGTAACAATAATTTGAATCTGCCAACCCCCTGTACAAAAAAGGGCAAATGGATAAGGGGCAACAAAAATCTAAACCTATTCATCTAGAACCAGGAAGATTTTTCAAATCAAGGGTCTCTCTGACCAAGCTAGAAAGCGTTTAATGGCCAGCCACCGGAGCTTGATACCATAAAAAGTCTGTGACCTAGCTGATCTAGATACACAATTTGTATATTATCAAAGTATTTTGATTAGTAGATTAATGAAACCTGGGCTACTCTCGAGAATCTAAAAAAAAATAAAAAAAAAATGCCATTTTGAAAGTAATTGTATTAACAATCAAGAGTTGCCTAAACGATTTCTGGACTAGGGCTGGTTTCGTCCAAATTGGAAAAGGGTGGATGATTTTGGTTTGATGTTTTCAGAAAACCCCAAAAAGTTTAATTGTTGTTGTTTTTTGTTGTCCACTTTTTAGGCCACAACTATACAGAACCCAAACGTCAGGGAGGAAATGCTCCAAACAGGTTGGGAAATAGGAATGAGCTTGAGTTCTAGGGGGGGGGAAGAAGGAGCCCCCATTAAAAAATTACTAAGCCATTATAAATTGAGGGAATTGCTAGGCTGTGACGGTTGCAAGTGGGCAGTACTTAATAATAAACCCTTGCGCGTTTCATCAAAACTAACATGAGCAGGTCAACAGCCTGCAGCAGCAGCGGCAGCAGTGTGTACGGGGGGAGCGCATCAAATTGGAAGCTTTGGACCTGAAGCAGTGACTTTTTTTTGTTTTCTCGCATCACTAATTTTTTTTTTTTTTTTTTTTTTTTTTTTTTTTTTTTTCTTTTCCAACTCTCTTGTATATATTAATAAATTTCAGGAATGGGTCACCCACACTCACTACTTACTTTGAAACTCCAGCACTCCAAGATTGTTACTAATTGCGGCCAAACCATGCGCAAAATCAGGGAAGGAGGGAGGGAGGGGAAGATGAGAGCGTGGCGAGCTACATACGCTAGTCACATCCCTCTATTCATGAAGCGATGAGAACCAAGGGTTTAATCTACCCATTTTGGATTTTTGATGAAAAAATTTCTTTACTACTTCCTAGATGTTAAAAGTGAAAAAAAAAAGCCATACTATTCACTGGACGAGGAGATGGTTACTATTATTTTACGGGTCCAGGACTGTCTATCATCATCATCACACGAATAGAGTATAGGTCATTAAAAATCATATGTATAATCGCGACCCAATGGTGACTAAAGCCTGAGAATACAAAGCTAATCAACGCGAAATTAAGGTTCCAGGCTTTCTCTCCCAACTCGCTTATCGAGAAAGAACGGAAAAAAAAAAAAAAGAATTAGCACACGCATGCGTGTCTATGACCAATAACCCCTAGCCTTGCATTATATAATTTGCTGGGTCTTCCCATAAACCTAATTCAGGGCATCTCTCGATCGTGGAAAATGTATCAATCTGCCGGTTGGTTTGAGCTGTAAAAAACCCGCTAATGCACTTGTAAATGATATTCACAAATTTTTAGACGCCAGTTCCCCTTTGCGAGTATTACCCGCTTCCCGTCGGGTCTGAATGTCGATTGGTTTGCCCGCAAAATTGCCCGTCTAATCTTCTCTTTGCTTTTTTAGCTGTTTCGGTGCCCTTTTTTTTATTTTTTTTTTTACTTTCTGTGTTTCTTGTAAAGTATTACTTCTTTCTATTGACTGTTTATTATTACAATATAGTTGTATGTGGATGATAAAAGTCTCCAATAGCATCAATTGTTTCACTGGTTTAATTGCTGGTTCAAAGCAGCTTCGCCTCCATACCAATCTTTTGGAAAGAGGTGAAGCTGTTAAGGTATGTATACTGCATGTCTTGTAAAAAAAAAAAAAAAAAAAACGCGTTCCCCTCCTCATTTTTTTTTTTCGAAAAAAAAAAAACATCTAATGATTATGTTAACTGTCAGTACTTGACCTACTTCAAAAACAACAACAAAAATTCCTACTGGCATGTGAGACAGATGGGAAATGAATGACTTCACGCTGCCTTAACGGCATGGCAGCTGAACAAAGGGAAAAATTAAGCCGACAAACTCAGGGGGGAAAAACAACAACCAGCATGTGCGTGCAGAAAAAAGGCAGTATTTTAAATACCTGGGTTAAATTCTACTACGCTTGGGATACCTTGAATTAGTATTATTACATAAATGTATTTTTGAAAAAAAAAAAGGGGGGGGGG